>JANIJG010003557.1:98488-119568 GCA_024611175.1 Megaceryle torquata
TTGGTAGTAACTCTAACCACGGGGTGTTATCACTGCTGGCAGCAGACACTGCCTGTGAAAACAGGCTGCTAACTTCATACAGTGCAGTTAGTTAGAAGAACTGAAAAGTAAAAATCACTGAACAGAATTAGTTCTGTTCTCACTCAAACCAGGACAATGAGGCAATATTTTTGTTTCACTTTCACAAGTAAAATTAACTTTTCACCTGCTTAAAGGCTAATATAAGCAACCCAATAAGTTCAACACAAGTCAAAGAAATTATAGCTGCTGAAGGGCTGCTGCAAGGCAGAAGAGTTACTAGGAAAGGATCAAGGACATGTGATTCACAGGGAATTCAGTTTCAGCTGGAATGTTTCATTGGTTCTCCACTGCTTGTGTTCTGTGCTCACTCTCTAGCTTGGTGACATAAAGCCAATTCGGTTGAGATGCACCTCTCAACGAAGCACCAAATGCAAACCTTACAAGTGCTGAAAAGCAGAAGAACTACTGAAATCCATGGCGGCTGCAGCAGAAGACAGTCTTGGCAGTGGGACAGAGCAACCATCCTGGAGATTGCAGAGGCTCATAATTTTACAGTGGAAGTCATCAAGCAGGAAGCCTGCAAGACTTCACCAGGCTAGAGGACTCCAGCATGCACAGAGGCTTCTGTTTTGCATGTTGAAGGCAGAAGCAAAATAAAATCTGCAAGAAGCAGGAGACAAGACTTTTTTCACCTTCAAAGAGGGATGGGTTTCTTTTAACTCCTGGTGCTAGACACTGAAACAACAGGTAAAACTGCAACCACAGGAACATCTGAGAAACGATGCCTGCAGGCAACTCCCTCAGAACTGTCATCCTCTGCTACCCCTGGAGCCCACAGCAAAGAAGAATCTTTCAGCATGAGATAAGAGTCAGCAAATTAAAGCTCTCATGGACCAAAGAAAAATAAAGCAAACTCTACCATGGGACTTGCATGAAGTCTTTTTTTCTCCCTCTTATTATCAGAGAAACTGGCTTGAATATCTACAGTGATCATGATATGCTACCACATAGAAAGGGAAGCTTTTGTAGTGAAACCAAGCCATTTAGTGATTAGCAGATCAAAAATGCACTTTCAACTCCATCCAGATATTCAACAGCATCACTGTAACGTGCTTTGTAATTGACCCAGCCCATCTTGCAAGAACACAAAATTCAGACTGATGGTGTTTCCTAATCACCAAGCACAATGAAGTCCAAGAACAAATCTACTGTGGGGCTAATGGGATTGTAAGCCTCATTCTTCCAATTAAGGCCTGCCTAGTGCAATACAGGGACTCCCACATCCCTGATACTATCCTGTGGCCAGTCTCTCCATTCAGGTCAGGGCTAGATCTCTCCCAGTTCTGGCTAAACCTCGAGGTGATGAAGGCCTATCTAGTAATCACCAGATCTATGCCTAACAAAAGAAAGCAAGGGAATAATTCATAAACCTGTTTAGAAAAACTTTATTAATGACCTCACTGTGAAGTGGCCATTAGGGATATGAAGCAAAATGATTGCACTGTGAAATCAAAGAGGCAATATTGATTTACATGTGTGTTCATTTTTAATAATTTTGTTACAACTTCTTAAATCAGTTGCATCCTCACTTGTGCCAGATCTAATAAAGAATTAATTGTTATCAGACATTTGTTATTGATACTCATGAGGCTTGAGTACTGGGACACATCAACACATATATATAAAACTCACTTTCACTTTTGATTGCATACTTCAGCTGGCACTGCACCAGGTCTCTAGGGTAGCTCAGTGTATCATTACCCTCTTAGTATCCCAATGGTTTTTAATTGTAATAATTTAACTTACCTACTCAAGTCGGAAGCAAATGTGAAATAATTGTTTTTCTGATCAAAGTAAAAAATATAAGAAGTGTGCTTTGCTATCATTCTGCTTTTTTTCTGTGTTACTAGAAGGATAGGGATTATTTTTATTTTCACATCTGAAATTTACTGCTACAGAAAATCCTAGTGAATTGTTCTCCTTGCTTCCAAAGAAAGCATCATATAATTAGTACTGTGATTGCTGCCAATTTTAGGACCATGCAGAAGAGAGAAGGTAAAGATAAGAGAGTGTTTCTCAGATTACATCTGAGAAAACAAGAGTAATCATCATATAAATGAGTGTATTTTTCTCAGTTGTCAGAGTTGCAAGTCCCCATGTGTTAACAAATGGAAAATAACACATTCATTGCAGCCAATCTAAAATAATCCCAGTGTGAAGAAAGGCAGCAGTAGACCTGCCAAGACATGCAGCGTCTCAGTGTGACAATGGAGACTTCATTGGTCACAAGCGGAGAAGAGTGCACGATTACATTTAAATGATGATAGAGCTGCCAGCATTGCTATACATGGGAATCACAGTTTATACTACAAAATAGCAGAATATCACACCTGGACCTTGACAGGTGTTCACTTGAATGTTTAAAAACTTATGAAGCTAAATCATTAAACTGCTGGAAAATGGTGCATGTCTTGAGCCTTGACATATGGGATAACTTTTCCACTGTCTCTCTCAAATTCAGAGTAATTTGAAAAATTATATGTCTTCTCTTGATCTTTAATATACTCATTTGTCCCATGATCTCACCATGCTTATATTTGTTGATTAAGGAAGCTCAATGGTATGAATTAAATCGTAATTGCTCACAGAACAGAAATTGCTAGAGAAAGTTTTCAGCTCATTGAAACACACAGTTCTACGTCCCAGGAGTGTCTTACTAGAAACATCTTCCTTACGTTCGTGGCTTAACTATGTCTTATGCTTTCCCAATTAATAAGATTTCATAATCCCTAAGGTTTATGTGCAAGCAGGATTCGTCAGTAAGTTTTGAGTTCAGGATGCTCAAAGAAAGTAACTATTTTGGCTAATAAATCCCTCAAGTCACAATTAGCATTATCAATGTTTTATACATAGTTTTTGATTCCAGTTAAATTGCCAAATGTGGTTTGTTTTTTTTTTTTTTTTTTTTAATACATTCAGCCAGACACATTCATAAGGTTTAATTCCTAGGAATGCAGAAATTTGCCCTGCCTACTGAGAATGCAACCAAGAGGGTTTCTGGCCAATTAAGGCTGTGTACCTCACAGGAGTGATCGGTGCTCCTTGCTATTGCACTGATAGTGCAGCAAGGCTGTCAGCAAGTCAAACCATCAAGGCTTCATCCCAAGCCACTGAAGCAAAAAAACCCAGATGCAGATCAAGAAAAATTAAAAAGGTAGGTTAAAAAAAAAAAAAAAGTAGTAAGGGCAGACCTTTCAAGTCCCTTACTCGTTCTCTATATAACATTCTAGGCTCCTTCACATTACTTCTGAGACTGCTAATAATGCTGTGAGTAATCAGTTCAATAAGGGAAAGACTGACAGACAAATTCTCCTCTTCTTGTCTGAAGACAGTGGGTTTGCTGTAACAGAAGCCAACAGTATGCCGATAGTTCAAGGGATAGTTAGGATATGGGGTTTTTTGAAGTCCTATTATCCATCATCTGAGAAAAACACTGTTTAGAAAAACATGAAATGAAGGAGCCTAATTTCAACCTATTTTGTCCTTATGTCCACACATCACACAGATTTATTTAATTTACTAATTCACTTAGTGGTTGCATCAAGTGAAATATTTCCCAGCACATGGTGAACCTTATACCTGAAGTTTGGAGTTGTTACAACTCCACTCTGGCATTTATGAATATTTGCTCTTGAGCAAAGCAAAGTGATGAAGAGATCTTGTACAGCTCTCCACAAATCCAGATTTTCATGTTTTTCCCATAGTAACTCAAATAGCTCCAGCAGAATTAGTAATGCAGTTTTAAGAGTAGAATCACAGAATGGCCTGGGTTGGAAGGGACCTTTAAAGATCTTCTCCAACTCCCCCTACTGTAAGCAGGGACATCTTTCACTAGATCAGGTTGCTCAAAGCCCCATTTTACCTGGCACTTTTTAACAACCTAATCTGAGGCAGGAAATATTTTTAGAAAAATGCACCATCCGTAACTTCTTTTGCAGTAAAGTCTGCAGCCCTTATACTAGAATTTATTAGAATTTGTCATAGCTTGAGTGACGCATTTTAGAAACCACTCAGAAACTGAGATAGTTTTAGTTTATATTAAAGGAATACCAACAAGGAAAAATAACTTTAGTTTTTTGGCTTTTTTTTTTCCTCCTGCATTTTCAGCATTTCCTCCTTGCACTTTTTTTTTTCTTTTTTTCTGGTGTTTGTCCTTTTCCACTAGCACAGTGCCACCAGGATTCCAAAACTTTAGGAGACTGTTTAAACCTCTAACCAAAGACAAGTAGAGTAACCCCTTCTATAGTGAAAGAATTTCTATTCGTTAGGTTTCTTTGGGTTTTTGTTTGTTTGTAGTTAAATCCTGCCTTTTCTTGGAAAATCCTACCCATCTGTGGCTTAAATTGATTGACAGTCCTCATTCATGACAGTGTAGCTGATGAGCCAGTTGTTATCCTTCAGCTTTTCTATGTTTCAGTTCAATATCACAGTTTTATATGTTTCTTAATTAACTTCAGCTTTATAAAAACTCCTAGTGACACAATTTAAGACATACTAGATGGGCCTGAAAGGGAAAAGTAAATAATCAAGTGAAACTGTCATACAATATTCTGAATGCCAGTTTTACAGACTTAGTAGCAAGTAAGTATTGTCTACTTGTGATGTTGAATTTTTAAATTAAGTTGCTTTTTTCATTCTGTGCTCAGAAGCTTCTATCAGTTATTCATGTGTCCTGTAAGATAATTAGATATGCATATACATTATTTTAAACATTAATATAAAAGCGTTAAAAAAAAAGAAAATACGCAGACTACAGCTACAGTCAGGTCATTCTCAAAGGTAGCCCTTTTCAAGGATACATGTAATTATAGAGAATGTAATGACACTAAGTTTCACACAAAGCTGGGCACAAATTCTCTACAAGGAAAACAGTCTCATCACTTCTTACCATTTCTGAATGAAATGGTTCCTGAAAAATTACCAAGATGCCATCAAACATATTTTTTGAAATTGTAATTGTAGTGTTCAATTAGCTATAAAACTCTGATTTTTTTTTTATTATTTCCAAAATATCTTGCACTAAGATTGCATTAAAAAATTCTGAAACCACAAATTTAATATTTTTTTTCCCTAGGAAATATTACTTAAATAGTATTAAAAGTCTTTCTTCATTATAACAAAAACAGAAATTTCATACTATCTTTGAACTAGCCTTTTTCTTTTGAATCAAACATTTTGCTGTAAATTAATTTATTTTGACACCTGAGTTTTATCCCACCTTTTGAAAACACAGAAACTACCAACCTGACTCAAAAGCCTTGAGGTCAAGGCTTGAGTTTTTGCCAAGGGAAAGGGTAAGACTTCATATAAGCTGCTGAGATACTGAAACAATTCACTGTTTCAGAAGATAAACTTTTTTAATTTACAAAAATGTTCTTAAGGGATTGCCGAAATAAGCATAAACCCCATGAGGTAGTATCCATAACACCTCCAACACACGTATCTTAAAAAGATGTTATTAGCTAACTTCACAAACCAGTTTTTATTTCTCTTACTGACTGGTCTTTCCTATTAGTGATTACGTTTAATGATGACAACATAACACCGTGTCCAGTGTAGCAATCTGTATAATTAGGTGAAAAGTATTGATAATGAGACCTTATTCCAATTAGGCAGAGGCAGTACAGAACTTACTGGATCAGCAAAATGTTTTCAGGAACATTTCAAGGACACTTGGCAGCCTGAAGCACAAACGCATACTTTTATACATACAGGAATTTCCTCCTTCACAAAATTTTAGCCTTTGTAATGGAATGGAAGGCAGCTTTGAACTAATATTAAATCTAAATATTAAAAAAAATAAAATGCCAATATTACAATTCCTATAACCTTATTTGTTCAAGTTGCATAAAAAGAAGTATATTCTATGTATACTTTAATAAATATCCAGTTAAATATTCTGGTTGTGACAGAATCATGCCATAGAACACTAAGGATGACAAAATGTAGCTTTTGGACATTCAGTGAGTTCTTAACATTTTCATTTCAACATCAATATTTTAATATTTCATGAAATTTAATATCATTCCAACTCCTTGAAAGAGAAAACCAAAATTATTAGAGGTTGGGTAGCATCTAAATTCTCTTATTTTGGAACTATTCTGCTCAGGATGATAGGGTTAAGTCACAGAGATTTTAGAAATTCAAAATATTGTTCTCTCATGATATTGCAAGTTTTTAAACAACACTTCCAAGCATCAGTTTGAAATCTTCCTATAGCCATATTTATATCACATCCACAACTGTGCTATTAACAACCACGCTTCAGTGCTAAGTAATCTTCAGCCATTTAATAGTAGTGTGAAAAATACATCCTTCTAGTTCTTAAAGCTAACTTGCATCAAAAACTCCCCTCTGGGTGTAAGTCTGACCCAGCAAAGCCCTAAACTTTGACAGAGCTTCAAACAAAACAGTTCCCTTTTCGACAAAACTATCATTTCTCAAACAGTGTGTAGAGGAGATCAAACTTTCTGATCATAAATCACCTTACAAAATCACATAGCAAAGAGCTATAAACTTGTCACACAATATGTCCTATGTGTTGTAAAAGCGAACAGAAGAGGAGGGACTGTGAGAGAAGGGCCTGCTAGCAGCTGGTGGGATGACAGCAGCTAACCCAGCTAGATACAGTAGCACAGAGGGCAGGGCAAGCTCCGGGACAAAGCCAAGTTTCATCTCTAGCTCACCAGGTAAGACTCAAAGTTAGGGAAGAATACAGTCTAGATGGGTCAGTCTGGGGCACAGATAATTTCCATTTCTTTCAATCAAGGCATGGTAGTTGGTATTTACCAAAAATTTGTTCTTAGCCAGCATCTGAGATACAACATTTTCCTGTACTCAGAACATAACTGTGGTAGCAGCTCTGACTAAGAAATAAAGTTGTATCCATGAGATACTGTGCACTCAAATAATTGCTATTTTGACAGACTGGCCCAGCTTCTTATCTCATTCCTTGAGAGAAATGCTGTATTATTTCATAAAAGAACTCCCCAAATACCCATTTATGTCACAGTAAGATCATAATGCAGACTTGCAGTCAAGGATGATCAAAATTTCTCTCAAAAAAAATTCTGGGTTATGTTTTCAACTTCAGAAATGTGCCAGAATAGGGGTCAAAATTTCAAAGCTAGCAGTTTATGAGGGAACATTTATTTCTTTGTTCCTGATGTATTAACAGAATTAAAACTTAGCTTTCACGTTGTCAAAGGCGGACATAAAATAAATTTATTTCTGCCTTTACAGTGTAAAGGAATGGGTGCAATGCTATCAAAATATAAGGGTGTGCAGTGAAAGCAATATACTTGTTTGTGCTTTTCCTGATAATTTTCAACTGAATGAGGAATTAGGTCAGAAGAAATGCGTCTTTCTGCTCTGCATCCAAGAGAAAAGAGGTGTGATAATTAATATTGCTGCAAATTCCTTCAGCCATTTGAATCTAACTCTTTCCAATTTTGATAAGAATTATGCAGAATTGGCAGTGGTAAGTAGAAGTTTGCATTAGATTTCCATTAGCTGTAACTCCCTCATAAGGCCTAAAAATCTCACTAAGCAAGATACTCTTTTGTATCACAAATGAAGAAACCTGGAATGGCTTAGATGCTCAGGATGCTTAACCCACCCCAGAGATGGTCTCATAGTACAGGCATGAACATTGGAAAAAACACTGTATTTTGTTCACATAGGACTGAGCTATTAAACTGAAAAAACTGGGCTACAAGGCTTCCAGGACAGACTACTAGAAAGTGATAGTTTGTTATTTCCTGCTGGACCAGGAAGACTACAAAGAGTAGGTTGAATGAGCAGAAATACTACAAAACCACAAGAACTGTTTGGTCTTTGAACATTGTACCTGGGTGCAGCCTGTGCCTCAGAGAGGAAAGGCTGGATTCCAGTGTGCATTTTGCATGAAACTGAGGTTTCCTTGTGTATCCAGAACAGTTTTATCCATCTAGTCTTTGCCTAAAAATTGAGCAAATTCTGATTGTCTTATTCTATGTGGGGAACTCAATAATAACTGTAAGCATTTTCAAAGATGACATGCTATATATATATTGCACAGCTCAGTTCTCATGAAACATTTGTAAGCCATTGACAGAAAATACACCTTGAGAAAATATCCAGGTTCTTTCAAAAGAAAACAGAACAATTTCACGTCTACTCTGTGACCTCCGCTGTTAGAATATTGTGTGCCAAGTTTGGCAGTTACCAGTTCATTGCTAATGCATAAGATACTAAATCTGCTACTAGTCATGGTCAGCAGCAGGATTCCCAAGGTCTGCAAGATACATATTTTTATATCTTGATGGCAAAAGATAAAAATAAGACTGCAAACATTGTCAGGAAAGCAACAGAGCTAAAGAAAGAAAACAAATATTTTCTTTTGTAAAAAATCTTTCTCTCCCTAGACCATGCTGAGTTCACGTATCAAGAGTTTTTTACAATCATGACAAATGCCATATGATTAGCAAATAACTGCTATGCACTGGTATTTTAGCACTATCATTTACACTTTGCAAAATACTTCAAGCAGATGATTTGATCCACTCCAGTTTCTATTTGTCCTACTTGCGACTGTATTCGGGTTTTTTTTATCAATTAATAAGCTATGCACACATTTCCACAGTCTTGAGGATGAGTCCTAGCATATCTGATCTTGTTCTGACAGAAGCCTAAATCAAAGTAGCAAATAAATATGAACTTGTCTCCAGCTGTTCATCCTTTTTCTACAGAAGCTGTACCTCTGCCTTGGACTCTCCCTCAAGCATGTAACTCAACCTGTTTGTCACTTGCCCTGGTATTTGCTGGGGTGACTTTTTTCTAATTCCCTACTGCAGGGCTGGGATTAGCAAAGAGGGAGATGCCCTGAGCACCCCTGGAGTTGTGACCTCTGAGAAGGGACGCGAGTTACTCTCCTCCCACCTGGAACATTTCTGCCCCAGAGTCCTAAATTAGTTGCAACACCTCCCTGCCCACCATGCTTGTGAGGCAGTAAGGATTGTCTGGAAACTCAATTTTTTTTCAAAATCACTTTGGGACCAGAGTAGCAACAGCACAACCTCCTAAAGTGAACAGCAGGAACTCAGCGTGGACTACAGCTAGGACGGCCCTGACTTGGAATGTTGTCCTGAATACTTGAAACACAGAGTGCACAGTCTCATGGCTGGGGGTGTTAATGTCCATCTGTCGGGAGAGAGCAGTGCCTGCTCTCAAGTTGGCTGGCCCTGTGCCCTGGAGCACAGGTGCCCAGCAATAATGAGTTTGTGGCCAGCCTGCAAAACACAACAAGCAGCACTGTTTCTGCAGGAGGTTCTGCTCACATGCCCACGTGGAAAGAACAGAGAGAAGCTAAGGTAAGGTAAATAGTACAGGAGATGATATAAATTCTTCACTTGGTGTCTAATTCTCAGCAAAAGTTTGATGATGGTTGCGAGTTCTTAAACCTAAGAAAGGGTGGCAAGTACTGGGTTTTACTAAGAAACATCAGTTTTATTTAAATACACTCCCCTGCAACCTGTGAAATGGGTTAGTGACAGAACAACCATCTGGCCACAGGCAGTCCTTGAGTTTGCCCTTGCATGCCTGGGCTGGCCATAGCGGCTGTGTCTGCTCCCTCCTCTTCTCCAGCAGAACAGCACACCAAAATACGCTTGTTAGCAAGATTAGTGGGACAACTACATACGTGCCAGACGCTTGTGGGGAATTCAAATGCTGGTGTTAGTAACACCATCAGTGTATCACTTCCTCAGAGCTGGTTCTCCCCCTGGTTTGAAGATACCCTAATTGGGACCAATATTATGGCAAAGTTACCTTGCTAGTTAGTAATTTATTTTCCTAATGTTTTCTTACCAGAAACTACTATGTCATTAGAAATATCTATATTTTAACAACTGTAGGGCAGATTACAGAGGAATAATTTTTGTCTAGTCTGGAGCATGAAAATGACAGTATTGTTTTATAGTGAAACCTATTCTGCTACAAATAAAGTAAGCCTTTGAAATAAATGTCTGAGATTTTCTACCAGTAACTGACCACCTCTGCTAAATTTTGTAGTACAGACTTCCTCTCTACACATGCAGATTATTCCTTTTGGGATCTGTTTATAGAGCCAGTCTATCATGGGACCACATCCAGGGTCTACAATTTCAAGGTAATGACTCGATGACTACCTGCATGAACTTGCAGGAATTACTTTGATCTTTCCCAGTGGCTTTTTTATTTTCCTTTTATTTTTTTTTCTCCACACTTCCCATTTATTAGAATTTGTGAATATAATATAAGCAAGATGCTTATCCTAGCCTTGTTCTAACTTTTCCACAACTAGTTTATTGTGCATCCTCATGGCAATTTGTTTTGTAAATACATATTTCTGTTGAGAACTAGAACATTTCATATGACTTAGTATCCTGTATACCAAGGTAGCATGAAGATAAACTTGTTCCTGAAATCTCAGAATTGGCTCTTGCTGAAACACATGCCGTGTTTTAAGGTCAGGGTGCTAGGTATCTTTTAAGATGTTGAAAAAGTAGTAGTATTAACAAGGACAAATTTAAAAGAAAATTCCTGCCTGTTTTCACAGGTGTTTTCCTGCAAAAGTAGCCTTTTTTCACCCTTCCGTGAAATTTCCTGATCTTTGTTTTAACACCTCTCCAGAGCACTGAGGGTCACAGGACCACAGTATTAAGCTTCCCCACGATAATTCTAGGAATAGCTCCAATATATGAATCTTTATCTCCTGCCTTGATCATCAGATGCTTATACAGCCTGTGTATGCCCCATCTGGTTAACTCTAATTCATATGTTTTGGGACCTTCCTGCTATTTCTCTGGAGCTGCCTGTAGCTTGTGCACAACTCTTGACAATACAGTAACCAGATCCAAAATCCCCATATGAACTTGGTGTTGAAAGAGGTTCATTGCCTTGTAATGGAGGATCCAGTTCTTAATCTCACACAGTGTTACCCCTTCACATACATCAAAGTTGGTTTGTTCACATTCCCTATGGCTTTTCCATCACTATAGGTGAGGAAATGCAGGTTTCTTTACCAGAGTTACAAAACAGATATAAGTACTCATTGTTATTTCCCAAACTTACTGTCTAGCATTGTTAATACTGTCTGAACTCCTATACCTTACTGTTCCACAATATGGGTCTGATTTCAGCCTTATGCTTCAGAGAGCACTGATTTATTCAGGCACAGGGGGCTATGAGTGGGCAGGAACACGTGCTTCTTCATACTATAGGACACCTGTTTGTCCTCGCCTGACAAATAACATTTTGTTCATGGACACTTGAGTTGCCACCAAGACAGATTGGATTACAGCAGGTGCCTGGGAAACCCAGGAACTTTTGGGGAATAGAAGTCTATGTAACAGGAAAGCACTTACTGCATTTGAAGCCAGTTTATACTTGGAAAGACTAGTGGGGACAAAATGAGCCACAAGGAAAGAAGCCTAATGGACCTTGTGAAAGAAATGTTCCCCAAGGGGCTGAGCCACCAGCTGCATCCAACTAGATGGAAAGAGGATATGAGATGCCTTTTCTGCTTGAGAGAAGGCTGAAATGAAGTTTCCATATTTGAATACAAAGAATAAAGCAATATTGTGACAACAGGTGCTCTATGGGTTGGTGAGAAGCAGGCATGGATCTGTGGTGTTGCTGCAGCGTCACCATGCCCTGTGTTTGTCCACCAGCACCAGCTGGTGGTGCTCTTAGCAGCGTTTTGATGCATACAAAAAAGGTATAGAAAATATAGATTTCCTCATTCTCATGAACACTACAGTCAAATACCAGCAGGTTCCTTCAGAAGATAACTGGTTCAGACCACTGCCTGAAAACCCACTGTCACAAAAAACCCGTAACACTCCAAATATTATTAATGTTGTTGTAGCTCTCCTCTAGATCTACAAAAAAGGCTGAGACAGATGCCTTCTACCATGAGAAGTGGTATAGCCAGGCAGGCCTTAAGTATCAGAAGAATGACATCCAGCAAGGTGCAGACTGTTTTCATGAAGGCTGCTTTTAGATAGAATAATTTACACAATGGGGACTGTGCTGATGGTAAGACCTGCTTGATGGACAAAACGCATCCACAGAAAGTGATCAGGATATATGCAGTAATCAACAGCAATTAACACAGATCCTTAGCAGAATGATAAGGTGTAGGATCTAAGGATGTAGGACTAAAAGGCCTAAGAATAATGGACCACTGTAGTTACCATATATTGTGACCAGTCATTTAAAAAATGGTAAGTAGGAGGAAGCATGAGCAAACTTTTTTAAAAAAAATGTTATAGTATGTGACCATATATATATATATAGGTACACATCAAGCCTATAAAAAAATACCATAGAACCTTCAGCTGTAAGCTATAAAACAATAATTGCTTAAACATAATTAATAGTACATAATAAAAAAAATACTTAATGTTTCTACTTTTTCTAGGGCATATCAAAATCCTTTTGTTACAGACTGTGGATCACAGAGGCTGAGGAATCTTCTTCCTTGAAAATTTCAGTTTTGCCAAAATAAATCCTTCTTATTATTAAAAGTTTTGTCTTAAGTTGATTTCTTATTTTTGGATGATTTTAAAATAGAAAAGTATCTTTAAAAAAACCCAAATGTCTAATTTATAAGGGACAGTTGGTGCTTTCTCCCATCATCTGTTATCAGAGGCCAAAGAAATATAGAATCAAAAAAATAATCTTTCAAAACAGTTCCGCAACGATTTCATAGCAGATTCCTCCACCTCTCCCGATATGTTACTCTTGGCAATTTTGAAATCCAAGTTAGTCGCTTTCATAAAATGTACGTGATGTACATGTATTTAAACATTAATATATGAGCAGTCTCATGAGAACATCAGTGAAACCACTTCTGAGAGTTAAACTCATGCCTACACATTTGCAGGATGGGGGACCTGGCTGTCTTCTGCTGCATCTGCACCTTGGTTCGCTGCTGTACAGCTCTTCAGAGACATGGCACCGTATCTCCTGGTGTGGTCGGAAGTGCTCTGCATGTGCATTTATTTTTAGCAAAGTATCAAAGTTCGTGGTCTGAATCAGAAGTGCAATTTGTTTAGCTTTCATTGACTCTGGCTGAGGCTGCAAAGCACACAGCAACCCTTCAGAAGAATCAGGCTCTTTGTTTAGTTTCTCTACAAATAATACTGTACAACCTGGGTAAATTATGTGGTTCCTGTCAAATCTCAGAGTAGATCTACACACACTTAAGACTCACACACTAATAAAGAGAAATATGTAGCACACAAAGGAAGCTTCATGGGACAATCTAGAGGGTGCAGGAGCTTTTAATTGTTGTATAGAATTTAATAGGCAATAATACCACAGGCTAAAATGTTAAAAAGATTTGAAAACACTGGAAAAAAACAACAAATAAAAATAAACATTTTTTTGTTAAATTACATAACACTGAAGAATAATAGTATCCTATTTAAATACACACGTGAAATTTTAAAGGGAGACTTCTGTCAGAAAAAATAAATAGAAAACAGGTGCAAAGTGCTTTAAGAAAGAGGTTGAACTGAGTTTGCAAAAGTGACCGAATTTAAGGAACAAGGGCTAGATAACATATTATGACTGTAGGATATGGTGAATTCCTCCCATGAAGATAGTAAACTTTATTTTAGCTAATAATTCTCTATGATTAACCTATAGCAATAGATAATAATGATATATGATAATCTATTACTAACGATGTATTTGAAGTTTGGAATTTTTTTTATGCCAATAATTTTTTTACTCACACATCTTTAACCCCTGTTTCTACCACCCAAAATGTTATAGCCTGGATGAGGTGATTTTCTTTTAGTTATTGATAAATTTTCTGGCCTTCCTCGAATTTTAATAGCAATCATAATAATGAAATTAGATCTTACTTAATGAAATGGCAATTTGGGCCTTAGTATTTTTTGCTAAATGAGCCTCATTCATTAGCTTTCAAGAGGCAAAACAGGTCAGAGTTTTTAGATGGGTTTTAATGCCAAGTTATTTAAAATAATGATAATTTTTCATACCCAAGAAGAAAAAGCCCTTAAATGTTTAGGGAAATGGGATTAAGCCAAGGTACTTCAAGTGATATCAGCCTTGAAGAAATAGAAGCTTTCCTGATAGTTTGAGATTAGAAGGGACAAAAAAGAAGAGCAGGATCTCAGGCTGGGAAGAATACGAGGCAGGAGAGATAAGTACTTAGTCATTACACAAGAGGCAGCACTTAATATGATTTTTGGAAATCAGAGAAGGGCTTGAGAATCCCTAGTCACTGACTAAATTACTTAGGAAGATGACGTTTCTTCAACACATAATTGGAAAATAGAGAAGGAGAGCGAGCTTGAGTGGATATTAACACTAAAGGTATGATTTATTAACCTAAACACCCAATTATTTCAGTGATGGACAAAGATGATATGTAAAAGTCTCTAGCCATATTATACAGAGGGATATTTGTCTCTCCAGGACAAAGCTTGAGCATGGTAGGACCCCATATGGAGAAGCCTTAACACAGAAGCCTCAAAGTCTTAGCAGCTACTGATGTACCAGTTTTGAATACCTAACTGAAATGCCACAGGATTCATCAACTACTTAAATGAATTTAAGCAGCAGATCATCTCCAACTTTTGGATTTTTAACCAAGCATATTACAATCAGCTGTCCACCTTTCCTCAACAGAAGTGGAAAAACTAACCAGTGTGCCACTCATATCTTTGCTTCCTAAAGAAACATACAACCTTATTTTAACCCCTGAATTTCTTTGTCTTTATGGAGACAAATAAAGGAAGCTTTCAGGAACCAGTGACCACTTCAAGAACCATTCTAGGATCTGGATGATGTTTCTGTAATGTAATTTCTGTTTCTCCTGGAGGTCTGAGGAGCTGAGACACTGAAGCTGATTTGTTATACAGTAACAGAAGTCCTGCGACAGTTTCATATCTTTCCAAAACCCTTCCTATAAAATTTTGGATAGACTTTGTGGGGGTCTATTTTGGTGGTGGGGGGGGTGGTGGTTTATTTTGTTTGTTTGTTTTTTAAATACCTAACAAATATCTGAGTGTGACATTTGGTTTAAAAAAATAATAAAAACCTTGCAAAAACAAAGATTTTTTTATATCATTGAATGGCCACAACCGAATGGTCACAAATTGAGAAATGACCTAACTAGGCTCATGTTCTAGAATCAATTACATGACTTAGATTATTAACATAATAGTTTGCACTTACTAGCAAAGGCTGAGACCATATACAATAAGGGCTGTGATGCACAGGGGTGGAATTTCCCTTCTCCTCTACCTGCTGCACCCTGCAAGACTTTATTTGCAGGAGAAAGCAGATGGTGTTTGTGGTGCTTCATTCCAGCTGGGATTCTGCCAGGGGAGGGCAGCTTTAATTCTTGTCCCCTTTTCACCATGACAACTTCCCCAAGCTGGCTCTCATCACTTGTTTTTTTTTGTGGCAGGGTTAGCTAGAGAAGGATTAAGGGCCAGCAATGTTGATTTGTGTTGCTATAGTTGTTCTTTGGGTGAGTGCGGAATTTTGCTTGCAAAACTAGGAACTAAGCATAGAAGATGCAAGAAATGGGAATTTTTTTCTCATTTAAAATCCAAACCAAAAACAACCAAACAAAACCAAAAGATGAAGCAGTTGAGCTCAGAAGACCTTGGCAACCTGCTCACTCAGATTAGCATCATAATTAATGTTAGAGCCAAAATCAGCTACCTTGTGAGCCATCCTGGCTGACCCAGGAAAGCCTCCCCTTGGAAGAAATCTAACCTTTCTGGCTTTCTAAGACAGTTTCCTGATGTATAGAACAGACATAATACTGTTGCCCTACATATAGCTGGTAGGTCATAAACGCATTATGACTAGTGTACGTGATAAAAATAATTTTCCTGATATAGAGAGACAGAAACTGAGAAAGAAAGGTTAAGTGATATATATTTTCTTTTCAGATTGCCTAACATGCGTTTAGCAAGTATGCTGGAGTGAGCACAGCCTGCCTGCAAGAGATTGCATGGGAGTTCAACTCCAGCCGTTCCAGCACTCTGTGAACAGACCTAACGTCGCAGGCTGGATAACTAGAGAATTGTGTTACTGTTCACTTTAAAGTATATCCCTTTGTCACCCATCACTTCAAGAACTACTTATTTCATGAAATGAGCTTTCCTAGTGTCAATCCTTCCAGCTAAACAAAAAAAAAAAAAAAGAGACAGAAAAAAGGAGCATTTCAAAGTCTGTTCTTCGTATATGAACAAATGATGTGGAGTGAAATACTCTATTCTTCAAGCTCGAGAGGTGAATTGGTATCCAGCTAGGACTGCAGCAGCCCTTAACAATAATACCTGATAGTTCTCATTACACTGCAAATGAAAGTGTTTCACAAGGATCACTTGAAAGGCTCAAGTAAGATATATTGTTAGCATTTTTCTATTTGGAAGACCAGTGGGATAAGAAACAGATTAAACTACCAAAACCTGTTAAAGGGACTAAATTTCACAAGTATAAATGAGCTGGATGAGCCAAAATAACCTCTGACCTGTTTTCCCATACTCAGAGACCAAACAGTCCTTTAATTCTGAATGACATTTGTTTAGGCAAGAAGAAAACACCCTAAAGTGCAGTCCCCATAGGAGAGCACAAACAGTGTTTCCACACAGCATGGGTGGCCCCAGACTTGTTTCTCCATGTGGCACCCATACTGCAAAGGTAGCTCCCAGGGTGCCAAGCCTTAGCAGGGATGGGTTTCAGGAAGGTGTCAAGGAGCATGGCAGGGCCAGAGCAAAAGCAGCCCTTTTGACCATGGGAGGCAGCAGGCAGGGACTCAGTTCCCACGTAAGAGATCTGAGGTTGCACAGGGGTTTTTGCAGTGATCCCCAAGAAAAGGATAGGAGATGTGTGAGCTACAGATCTTACTACATATTTAGAGATAGTTTTTAGTTTGTTGTTTTTTTGTGGTAACTTGACTGGTTTCTTTTCTCTTTTGATGTGCTTTTATGTGTTTTACCCAGAACACCAGAACAGTCCACACTGTTTTCATTGTAACTACCAATGAGGAGGAAGACAAAGAAATTACAATAGAATCCATTCTGCAGATCTAAAGGTCCTTTGGAGTTTAGTGAGCAGACTACTGGATGCTGTACGCAGGAAGTCTTCTCAGAAAGTCCTTCACAAAATACAAACCATAGAATAAAGAGTTTAAGCTCTCATGGACTTTAATTTCCATTAAATCAGGCTCTCCTGGCCCTGCAGAAGGAACTTACAAGTTTTTTTTCTTTTTCTCCCCCATTCCCTCCAGCCCTCTTAACATCAGAACAGCACTATGAAGATACATTTCTATGTGCTGCCTTTCTAAGCACCCTCAGCTTGGTCTATGCTCTTAAGTAGAAATAGAGATAGAATCCATTTTGCTGCTGGACTGATTGTCATCTGGAGCTGTAGTACTGGTGAACAGCTCCAGAGCACTTTGACCATCATCTGTGACCCGATACCACCAATCCTATTCATTTAAAAAACTACATACAGCTCTAGAAGTACTTTGAAAGCACCTTTTATATTAAATAAACATACCAAAAAAGCATTGTTTTGCAGGAGCCAAGTGTTAAGGAAATGGAAAACAGGTTTTAACTGAACGAAAAACCCTGCGGAAATGCTTAATTTGACATTACTTCAAATTGTTTTAACATGAATCATCTAGGCATTGTATGTGAAAAACAAACAGAGATGTCTGTCTATTTTAAAGTAAACAGTGAAGAGCAAACTAGCTTAATATCATTCGATTTATTGCCTGAATAGAAACTAAGCAGGAAGAATAATTAATCCTCTTTGCCAAACAGAACATATAAAATCTTAATAATTCTTTGAATGGCATTTACTGCTGCAAGAAAAGTGTTTTGGTGCTTCTAAATGGAAGGAGAGGCACCGAGATGACATTTTTGCATTTTATACCATACTTAACAGCATCAGCTCATGGCTTAGAGATTACTACCTCTGTGTTTGCTTTGAATTAAAATCCCAGTAAAAGCTCAAGCTTCAGTCTTTTGGGAACACCAGTGTAGTTTAAATGACATTATGCAGAGGATGGAGAGTAAGGGAGGCTGTGTGGTAGCTATCTCAGGGATGATAAAGCAAGGATCTTCACACAGAAAACAGGAGCTTCTGGAAACATCATGAAGTAATAGTAAATGTGCTAGATCTTTCTCCAGCAAGATCCAGAGGAAATTTAATGCCTCTCCTTCTAGATATTCCTGCTGGCTTGTTCATCTCTTTTTCCTGTTACATGTTAAGGAGTGGCTGTAACACTTACATAAACAGCATCCTGCATTACCACATCTAGCACATTTAACTCAGCATTAGTACTGTCAGGACTTGGAAAACATAAGAACAACTTTAGTGACCTGGTGGGCTTTATTAGAGCTTTTATTTCCCCTGTTTAGTCCTTCTAAACTTGATCATAGTTGCAAGGCTGAAGCATATAAGGACACAGAGCATGCTTCCCTGTACAGAGAAATGTTCTGCTACAGAGACAAATACCAACCAGAGATTGCATTTCCATGATTTAACATTAACAGCTTCCATTTCTCCCATGTAATTTTTTTTTCTCTCCCCATTTCAGCTTTGTATGCAATGTCTTTACTTGCAAGTTTGAAGGAGGTGATTCTGCCCCTTTACTCTGCTTTAGTGATACTCCACCTAGAGTACTGCGTCCAGCTCTGGAGCCCTCAGCACACAAGGACATGAACATGTTGGAGCAGATCCAAAGGAGGGCCACAAAGATGAACAGGTGACTGGAACACCTCCTATGGAGAAAGTCTGAGAGTGTTGGGGTTGTTCAGACTGGAGAAAAGAAGGCTCCAGGGACATCTTATTGCAGCCTTTCAGTATTTGAAGGGGGCTTTCAAGAAACACGGGGTCAAACTTTTTGGCAGAGCCTGTTGCAACAGGACAAGGGGTAATGATGTTAAACTAAAAATGGCTAGATTTAAACTAGATCTAAGGGAGAAATTTTTTACAGTGAGGGTGATGAAACACTGGAACAGGTTGCCCAGAGAGGTGGTAGATGTCCCATCCCTGGAAACATTCAAGGTCAGGGTGGATAGAGCTCTGAGCATCCTGATCTAGTTAAAGATGTCCCTGCTTTCTGCAAGGGGGTTGGACTGGATGACCCTTAAAGGTCCCTTCTAATCCAAACTATTCCATTATTCTATGATTCAAATGATAGTTGAGATTAATATATTGGGAATCTTAGTTATTTGGAACAGTTTTTCTAGTCAGGCATACAGATTTACCTCCATGGGGTTTTTATTCTGGTAGGGAAAAAAGAGTTAACTTTTTAATTATTTTATTTTGCTTCTAAAATGAGCATTTCTTTTTCCACTTGAAAAAAAAATCTATTACTCATTTTCTACGAAATTTTGTATTTCCTCTGCATTTTGCTCTATCAGTAACCATAATGCCTTACACTGCAAGCAGTCATGATGAAGTCTGCTCTGCAGGAGAAACCACATATTAAAGCAAATCTGTGAAAGACATTTTGAAATCTGTAATTCTTTGAGAATGGGACATGTACAAGTTTATTTGTTCTGTTGTTTGCTATATAGTTTCCATTGCCTAATTCAGGCATGACACATGCTTTCATTTACCAATAATTATTTACCAGGTCAACAAATAAGGCCTACCTGGAAGAAATAGTTCTACCTATACATGAAGTCTGCCATTAAAATATACATACTCATGTTACACTTTGAATAGGGATATTAGACAAGGGTTGGGTTTTTGTTTTTTTTTTTGAAAAGTTGATTTGACTTTTTGTGTCACATATTTGTTGGGCCATCCATAAGGCTTACAAGTAAGATTTAACAACTTGAGAGCTCTGGAGAATCCCAAACAAGGTATTCAGACAAAGTCCCTTGGGCAGCAGGTTCTCTGGGCAAGAGGGAAAGCCAAAAAACCACACATCTCACTCAGGTAGGACACCACTACACAGGTCTAGCCTTTTGAAAGAACTTTCAACAGATGTGGAAGACAGCGTGATGTCAAACTGCCAAGAAACTGCAGCCTGTGCAACCTCATAGGAAAATTGTGAGTTTGCATTTACTGTTTGCAGCCACTTTGCTCAGTCTTTCCTTCCTGACTATTCAAATATTCTTCTCTACTCATCCTGTTTATTAGTGGCTTGCTGAGAGGTGAAAGCATCAGCTATGATTGGTAGAGTTAGCAACCCCTTTTATATGCTACACAGGTCAAAGACATTTTCAGGAACGAGGATTGAGGCAGAAGTCGCATTCCCAGAAGACTAAAAAAAAAAAAATCGTAAAAAACCCCATTGTTGAAGTCCAAGACTTCATACCTCAAATAAATCAAAATATAGAAATGTCTTATAACTTAGTTATGTGAACATGTACTTATAGCAAACAGAACAAGAAACTTCAATGCATTTTGCCCTTAAATACCATCTACTCTTCACTACAAAGTAACTACTGTACTTCACAGCCATTTCAGCATAAAAAGAAGCCACAGGAAGGTAAAAAATAGTTGAAACAAAATTATAAATACAGAACAAGTTCAGCATGGAGTAACTGGCCAAGAAGCCTCTGACTGCTCAAGAATACACTTCAGATGAGAAGTCAGCAAGAGTTTAAACACAAGTCTTTATATAGACATTTATCTTAATTTTCTCTGCCTAGTAGCAAGGATTGTCAGCCCATTCAGACTGTCATTATCATTGTCATCCACACCATACTCCACTAAGGGTAATTAACCAATACCTGCTCTAGGTTTTTAGCTGCTCAGTGATCTTAAAGCACACTTTGGCTCATGAATCTTGTATTTAAAACCTTCTCAGACATCAGAGTAGGCCTCAACAATTTTGCCACAGAACATTTCATAACCCACTCTCCTGCTAATTACTGGCTGAATGCAGTGTAAAATGTGGCCTCGTTCATTAAAAAAAGACACAGACTTTTGCATATGTCTCAACAGACTTCTAACTG
>JANIJG010003558.1:9969-60064 GCA_024611175.1 Megaceryle torquata
CCGCTCATTCCATCGGGGCATTAACCGCCCACACTCCCCGAAAAAACCACTGGAAAAAAAAAAAAAAAAAAAAAAAAAGAGAACCCCAATTAAAAAAAAAAAAAAAAAAAAAAAAAAAAGTTTTTGAAGAAGGAAAGAGGCACAGTTTCCAAAGCACATTCTTACTTGAACCTCCACAGTGTGCAAACTTGAACTATCATCCCCTAGACAAGCAAGCCCCTTGTGCTGTCCAGCAGGCACTAGTTTTGTACAAATGGGAAAGGCTCCAGATCTGGTTATGTCCCAGAGAAACTCACCAGACTGATGGCTGACAGGGCCTGTGGAACAGGGTTTGTCCCATAAGACATGTCACAAATTACCAAGGCACTGCCAGTTTGTTTCACTGAGACAGGCAGCATATCTATCTCGGGGCATTTCAAAGCCAAATATGACAAAAAATTGCTTCTGTTATAAATTATATTGGGTAAACAACTAAAAAACATTTGAGTCTTGCAAATCACTTCTGCTAATCCTCATCTGGAGGGACACAAATTTGAATGGACCAGCCTATGAAACTGACTGGGCTAAAAAGAAATGATCCTTACTCCAGCAATAGGTGCAACCAGGGTCACTCCTCCTTTCACAAGGCAACAAGCACGTGTAATGCTGAACACCCAAAAATGAGCCCTTCTGTCACGTATTGCAGTGACCACACATTCAAACTTCCCTCCCTGTTTGATCATGTGCTAAAACAGGCAGTGAACAAAAGTTCCCTTATCAGCCATGTGCTTTCCTTGTTACTGCCTGCCAAGGAGGAGGGCAGGGAGCCAACTGAAGTCAGTAGGGAGCTACTCATTAAACACCAACGGATTTCACTTGCAGCAGCAGCAATGTTCCAAACCATGAGCCACCATCAAGCACTGATAGCAAATAGCTCTTCAGGACCCTGTTAGCTACAAAGTTTTTAAGCCAAACTATCCCAGGTCCACCCCAGAGACACAGCATACTACTCAGTTACATAGACCATAGTACATAGTTACATAGTCTTCAGTTCATGGCCTATACCCTCTACCACTCTCACCTATCACAGCTCTACTATGACACCAAGGAAGACCAAGAATTGCAGAGAAACCCAAAAACTGCAAATAATTTTCAGTGTGCACTAGTTGATTATTGACTTGATGTGTGACCTTGGGCAGGCACATTCTCCCCTTAGTGTATCTGTCTCCTAAGGTGTCATTTGAATAATTGCAGTACCATGTCACACAGGGTAGTTTAAAGCTTATTGTTCATAAAATTTTTTGAAGATGCAAAATGCCAGATAAGTGCTATGTATTACTGTGGTTATTACCTTCCTCATGGGGGGGGTATGAAGCTTCATAATTAATGTTTGTAAAACAAACCTCTGTCATCAGATGAAATGTGCTGGTGAAAAGGATTAATATCCTCAGTAAACTGATGTGAGTTTTACTGTTCTGCACAACACTTAATAAAAAATAATTAAAACCAAATCTAAGCTGATACTGATAGGAAGGATGAGGAGGCAGGGCTGGATGCATGTGGAGACAGACTGCTCTACATTAATTAAGTCCAATACCAATCAGTCTCCAAGACAGTGCCAAGTATTTTCTTGCTCCCAGTGATAACCACACACTGTACTTCAAGCTAATTTTGGGCAACCAGAACTCTTGACTGCCCCAGAAAGACTCTCACTGCAGTCAGGAACACCTCACACAGCTGAAACAGTACACCTCTGAGCCCACAACCCTTTACACAGCAACTGCTGCCTGGGAAATTAGACTGGCAGAGAGCAAACAGGTGCAGGTATGCTCACAGACCCCACAGGCACCTAGAAGGGAGACCAAAAAAATAAAAAAAAGGCAAGAAACCCACTCACAAGGCTCCACTCCCATATGCCCCAAGTCCTGATCTCCAGTCACTAGCCTGGAGGAGTAGAGAAATACTACTCCTTTGGCTGTGCAGGATTCATCCCCCACAGCACAGGCAGCTACCAGTCCTATGCATGAAGAGCCAGTAACTCAGTCACTCTGTAAAAATACATACCAACAGCTTTATATTCCTTCAGTATGAGAAATGTGTTGCTGAAGTGTTTTGCAGTATAACTACTGCCAAGTGCAACAAAGATGGAGAAGCCTTTGGAGTACTTCTTGGAGAACAATTACCACCAGAGAAGGGAAATTGCTGGGAACTGCTTTAGCTGTTTGAGTACCAGCTTTCTCCCCAGTGCAGCAGATGCAGAGTACCTCCCTCCCAATACCCCATAAATGCAATAAACAAAACAATCCTGCAGATGTTTCACATGACTTGAGTTCCCACCACATACGCCCTTGTATTAGGGAGTAGTGGTATAGGCTATTCCACCTTGACACACACAAGTTGCAACAGTAGCTCCTTGGTAGACTCCACAATCAACAGGATGTCCAGGCCACGGTTTTGTGCAACTGTTAGGCTTCACTCTTACTCAGGGCATGTGCCCACATGATTTCTTTGGGCACCAATTCTTTGTTTAATGCCAAAGTGATAAAAGTGATACTGTTTTTTCCATGCATATGTGCATACAGATATGCCAACACTTTCACAGGCAAATGGACCAACAGCAACACTACCAGATGAACTACAGGAAGGGCTCAAGGAGTCATATATATTACAGACAGAAGAGTACTTGCCAGGTCATCTACAAGTCTTCTCTACAGCCTGCACCACAGTGATGAGCCTCATCAAGCTTTAAAAGGTCCTCAGAGAAACATCTCCACAGCTGCTTTCATGTTTGCATCAAGGAACTTGTTCTGGCATTCAGCCCAAGTTGTCCCCACACACAGAGTTTTAAGAAAGGGTGCAAAAAACAGCACTCAAAGCACCTGTCATCTTTTTGCTTATCAATTGAAGGCACATAGCAAGGAGATCTGAGCTCACATTGGATATTAAAGTAATAGGTGTGATTATCAACAATCTTGGTTGGGCCTGATATATCACCACAGCTCAGAAGACACACATCTTTTCTCTTTAGAGGACTTCAAGTGATGACAGAAAGCAGGCCACCACAAGAAAAACAACAGCCACTTGAAGAGTCCACAGGATGGGGTGCAAGCATGAGAAGTTAAACACCCTTCTTCACATGTCTTCACTCAATACTGATTTTCAAATCCTGAGAAACCACTTCCCCTCTACATTTACTCAGTTGAGACTCAAAAGGAATACAAAATGTGTGGCACTATGTGGCAGCATAACATCCCTTCTCTCTGCACCCTGTGCAAAGGATCAAGTCAAGTGTCTCCTCAGCATCTTCAGTTTTACAGGGGAGGAGTTGGAGAGGGTGAGCTTCATTGGAGGGGGTGTGCTTCACTGGAGGATGCTTTGCTAATCCTTGCTATACATGACTCATAAATGCAAAGGATTAGCATCACCAGCTGCTCTGCCAGAAAGTGCAACATGGAAAACTGGATGCATATGTGCAGTGTGGAGCCATTAGGAAGAACTGCCTCAAACAACTTCCCCTCCCCATATTGTAGTTCAGAATTCCCCATGTCATGGCTGCTGCACTCCCTTCCAACACACCCTTTACCTCTTCTCTCCTCTGCAGCCTGCTACTCTGAGTGCCATTTCTACTACTGAAACAAAAGCAAACTCTCTTTCCTATCTGCACTACTGTAGAGTGTGTTACTCATCAAAACCATCCAGGGCAGCTGGTGCATGCTGAGAATTCAGCACCTTCTGCAGCTTGTCCTTAGCGGAGTGGAGATGTCAAGACACCCCAGCTGTGAGAAGCCACTTTATCTCACATTTTGCTGTAATTTGTCATATCAAAAAGACTTTATAAGTACACAGGTTGGGGAAAGGGGCTACTTCCAAAAGCAATAAAATGCAGCTTCTGAGGTGGGACGTAGCTGGTTTACAGGGCTCAGGAACATTATCTAATTGCTCAGGCTAGAAAGGGAAAAACAATCTAAACTGATTTGAAGCTTCAGAGGGAATTAAGGAAGCAGAATATAATTACCTAAGTTGGAATTTGGCCAGAACTTGTGGAGAAAAAAAAAAAAAAAAAAAGCAATTCTAGTCTTTAATGACCATAAACAGTCAGCAAGTTGGTTTTCCATTCCTTTCCAGGGTGGTACTGGCATGCATTTGATCTCATCTGCATTAACTTTGCTCTTTAGAAAGCAGCTTTGGGATGCAGAGAAAGAAAGATGCACTGGATTTACACCAACATAGCTGTCACTTACATTGTGGCACCATGCTAGAGAGACCATATTGTCTCACATCACTCAGGTGACCTCAAATTTGGGAATGTGTGGATTTTCATTCCTTGAACTTTACCGTTTTAAAACCCCTTCAGCAAATCTTCAATAAAGTAAGTACAGACTAACAACTAACTGCAGCCCACTGCTTTTTTGAATATTCCACATCTGTCATTTCTATGGCCAGCTGTTGGCTCCACAGCTCTGGGTCCATGCAGCAGGCCAGTGGCACTTCCCTGGGCTTCTGCCCCTGCAAAAGAGCAAAGGGCTTGGTCAAACCCTGCGTCCCCAAAGCACATGTTGTTACAGCTCTTAGCAGACGGTGTCACAGTAGAAAGAGGCCAGAGAAGCATGCATTGTCAAGTCAGGAAAACCTTCAATCTCATTAGCTCTGGCACACCATTACATTGAAGCTTCCCTGGTATTTTACAAGCTGTAAGAAGCAGCCAAGCCAAATCTGATCAGTTTTAAAGGACAGCCAGATTCCCACTCAGGTCTGAAATACTACACAGTTGACTGCAGCTCACATGAAGTCCATATATGGGACAAGTCATGGCTAATTGCAAAAAGCTGCCAGCAATGCCAGACTGGCTCTTTTCCACCTGCAACCTCACAAGTATCTGCAAAGAAGTAAAGACAAAGCTGGTGCCCTTCTGCTCCAGCCTACACAGAAACAGCGGCAAAACTGAGCTCTTACAAGGCTGGAGCCTTGGCTATTCCTGTCACAGATGTGTCAGGAACAAGCTGGAAAGCATGGATAACCCTAGAGAGCAAAGCCCACTTACCCTAGATAGGAAGCTTGCCCCACAACCATCATTACCAGTCATAACTTTGAGAGCTTTGACAGGCACAAAGTGGGCACCAAGTCCACAGACCCCATCATCCCTACTGGTCCCAGCCAAGTGCCTGTTTCACCTACCCCTTATGGCCAGCATTGCCCCACTGTTAAATAGCAAGGACAGAGCTAATGCTGGGCAGCATTTGGGCTCATCCATTTGCACTGAAACTGATCCCCATGCATTGCTTCAGCAAGGTGTGTCCACACAGAAAATACAGTGCAAGTGATAAGACAATGGAAGCAAGGGGATGGATCATAAATTACACCCAGTGTTAGTGCCGTGTCAACATGGGCTTGATAAAGCCCTCTATGAGAAGAATTACTGGGGGACAGAGAGGGCAACACCACCTCAGTCGCACAGTTTTGACAACATTGTTGTTCTTTTCTGAAGTAGAAAATGGAGGAGGTGGGACTGAAGGTAGTTTAGGGGTTTAGGGAGGTCTGCCAGGAGGAATTAACTTAAACATTTTTCCAGTTAATATAATCCAACAACAACAAAAATCCTCAAGCCTTCAGAGAATGAAAAATGTCACAAGCTAAAACACTTAAAAAACATGTACAAAAAAGGGAAACCATCAGTAATAGGCTTTGTTCTCTACCTTCTGTCACATTTCAGTTCTTAATTATAAAGAAGGGTGATGGGAGACACAGGCAACTCCAGACCAATGTAGACTGAGTCACAAACACTTGGGAAGCATCTTGCACTGACCTTGGAAAAAAGGTCCAGAGAAAGCCAGTGATGGGTTTTCTGTCTCTAATACGTATGGATCCAATTCCACCTTCCGCTGCAAAATTGTAACTTTCACTGCAGTCGATGGGAATTACACCTATTTAATAGACGGCAGAATTGATTTTGTGATCTCAGGTGTCTGGGCTTGCAAGATTTCCAACCCACATAACTTTAGATAAAAATCCAACAAACCCCAAGATAATGAAGTCTTTGAGATTCCACAAACACCGCCTCACTGAACACTGCAGAGGGGGATGGAGCTCAATGCAATCATGAGCTTCTGCCAGGAGCATTGCAGATGAGGACATTTCCAGCCAGGCTAGGGACTAATGTCATGAGAATTGCTACCTAAGGGAGAGTTTTATTGTAGTCCATTGCTTCTAGGCAAAATGCAAAGGGGATGATGTGTACACAGAGCTACAATTTCTGTCTAAGAGTTGAGCTGAAGCTTCACATCAGCTGCTTGACTTTGCTCTGCAAGCTTTGCTTGTCACAGTGCATATACAATGATGTGTTTAAGGAGAACCTGTTACCAGAAAGAATGTGAGAAAGACAGCAGGAGCAGCTGTCACCTGCTGCGACATGGCTTTCCAACTTAGTTGGTGTCACATTGAGGACCGTGAAGTACCTGGCAGGAGCAACAAAAGGTCACGGATATGTATTTCACTAGTGGGTCTTGGCATCTTGAACTACTCACCCTTGGGAAACAGGAAGACTCCTCAGCTTTGCTTGCTTTTGTGCTTTCCTTGCTGAGCTTCTGAGCAAGGGCAAGAGGCTGCTGCTGGAGCCAGCGGGGACCTGGCAGCTGGGCAAGTTTGATGGAGAGGGCAGGACAAAGACCTGAGGCATGAAGACAAGCATCTACACCTTTTCTCCCAAAACATTTAATCCTTTCTGAAGCACAGGAAGCATTATCACACTAGGAAAGCACATAAGGCACCACCTTCCCTCCAGCAGCAGTGAGGAAGTGAAAGTGGACCCATGTTGAGCAATGGGCTGGGAGCTCAACAGGGCTCATCTTGCAGTGCCAAACCAGACACTGCCTGCTCCAGACTTAAAGGCTGCCCTAGAGTCCTAAAGATGAATTAAGAGCGTTCAAGACTGTGGCTTGCAATCCCTGTTCCCCTTACAGGATGCAGCCTCTGCTCTTCCCTCCTCCCTCGGGAGCACTCAGCAAGCGCTCCTGCATTCAATTCAGCATCCCTTCTCCATTAACAGTAACTCAATACCAGTGGACCCTGCGGACCTGGGTGATGCATTGCTCCCACTGCACAGAAATTAGATTGTTTAGCAGGCAAGAAGGCCACAAACTATGACATTTTGTTGGCTCTTCACCTTAGTGATGGTGGGCCACTAGTATGGGGAGCAGAAGCAGCTTCCAGGGAGCAGGTCCATGGCTCATCTCCAAAGACAGAGAGCAGAAAGAGATGCTGTGGCACTCCACAGGAGCCTGCACCATGCCTGGAGAAAAGGAGGTGGGAGAAGATGGAATTAGATACATTACTCTTTGGAGGGCAAGCAGACTGGAGGGATTTGGTTCACTGCCCTCCCTCACAGCCTTACACAGGTCTCTCATTTGCAAAGAAAGGATAGATACTCATGCCCTCCTAGCTGGCTGGTCAGCAGCTGTGTGGGTAAGGGACCTTGCCACAGAGAGATTAAGGATTGTGGCCAGGATGCTCAGAGAGTCATCAGTTCAGTCTAGGAGCTCACAGTACTCATTTGTTCCCATAGCTGCAGCAGTCTTCAGCAACGTATGGTGAGGAACAGCATCTTTGGTGCTCATCCTTGCATTTCCAGTCCAACAGCCCAGTCACATGTCTACCAGCCTCCCACAAAGGGAATCACAGTACAGAAAACACCACAACCCTCAGGGACTGTTTTCTGTACAGTATCCAGCACATGTTAGCACAGGCTGTCTGGTGCATCCCCACTCTATGGTAACCGCTCACTACAACAGCTCGTGCCACACAACACCCGAACAGCCTAGAAAAAGAGGTGCTACGAGATGGAGGGGGGGTTTATTTGGCTCACAAGCAATCAAATTTTCTGCTGAAGAGATACAGGCCCTGAGTAATAACACAAGGGTGAGAAGTGATGAGCCGGCAGTAGGAGATGAAGGCAGAAAGCCACTTTTGTGTTTATTAAAACCTCTGTGGCAGTGGTGGCATTTATACTGTAAAGCAGTGCCTTGAGGCAGAGGCCAGCACTCCTGGAGTAACATCACTGCCCCTTTGAGATGCAGAGTGCAAATGCCTTGGCTCCATAGGAGGCCTGGCCCATGCCCTTGCTAGCTGCCTCCCCTGCACATCTTTCACTTCCAAACTGCCCCAACGTAGGGAGCTCTACAACCTCTTGGAGCCCTGTCTCACACCTCCACAACTCTGCAGACTGTGCTGCCTACCAGGAAGGGCTGCAGTTTTTCACTGTCTGAAACACCCTGGTTCAGGGAGGAAGGTAACAAGGGGAGTGGGCAGCTGGAGATGCTGCTGCAGCACCAGAACAAACCCCATCAGAGACACAGGTGGCCAGCCCAGCCATGACAACCAAATGGGGAGGCCCTGCCCTACAGCTACTGCCAGTACTGCCTTCCCATAAACCAAATAATGCACATTACAGTAGGCTGGATCCTTCAACAGAGAAGACACAAAGTCTCCCACACAACTTCTTCAATAACAGGTTTCAGGCTACTAAACACATGACCTGCAATAGACTCCTATTCATCACTTGAGGCAGATTCCTCAAAGTGGAGGCTGATCCTTGCACATTAGCATTTACTGTTTCTCCCTTCACATGCTCCCTCCTTCCGCATAAAACTAAACACATGTAGGCTGTTTCATGGTCTGTCTCACCCAAATCAGTCCACTTGCCACAGAGACACATCCACATAGGGTCAGAGCCCAGAAGCAATTTAATGGTGTGTTGCAGTACCAAACACCCCTGGAGTAGGGCAGGACAAAGAGGAACATTAAATATGGTCTCACATAAGACATTAAAATCCTTCTTCAGTCATTAAAAAAAAAAAAAGCCCAGAACAGAACCAACTCATGGTGGGTTTTTTTTGTTTGTTTTATTTCTTAAAACTCTAGGTAACCAGGCATGCCAAAAGACCAGTGCAACTCTGGATACTCACACCAGCCTAGTGAGCAAGACAGCATTTTGCCTCCCATTGATGCTATAAAAGCACTGGGAGGTGCTCCCATCTGTCCACAAACCAGGGATTTCCTGGTGTATCCTGTGCCCTTGTCCCACAGCACTGCATGGAATGCTTGCAGCTCTACTTCATGCAGCTGAAGAAAGACAAAAATAATCAAACAAACAAACAAAAATCTAACAACAAACTAGCAGCTAATGGCAAAGGGCTCACAGTGCCCCTGCATATGCACTGATGGCAACACTGCTGCTGGGCAGACACTGTTACTCAACTGCCCACATAAAAGACATGAGTTAGGGACCCAGGGAAGGCAGCTTTTCAGTAGCTCTAAGGGACAGATGGTGTGTCAGAGGTTGAGGAATGTGGGAAGTACTGGGGACTTTCAGCCCAGATGCAGCCCCATCCTAAGACATCCATTTTCATGGATGTCAGAGTGCTCTGGGAAGGACTTGCCTCAGGAGGCCACTGGAACCAGCCACATCTGTAAATGGCTTTCCCAGGCCACCATGACAAGAAGAAACCACAGGTTCATCTGGCCGGAGACACATTGCAGCTTTCCTTCCTCAGACATGTTCTTGCCTAACACTGCTGGCTGACAAGCCCAGATGAGGGGGGTTGTTTTGGTGGAGTAGGAAAAAAAAAAAGGAGTACCCTGCTCCAATTGTTTAGAGAGAATTAAAGTTACTTTCAGAAGGGAAACATCAGGAGCAGCATCAGACCTGCTTGGGGAAAAGCAAGCCTTTGCTTGCCGAGAGGGTGGTATTTAGTTCAAAGATGAAAATGCAGTTAAAACTCGGTTCTGTGCTGTGTATCCAAGACAGGAATGATGTGATATAAGAAGCAAGTTTCATCCTGTAGTGTGAGAATTGTCTTGGTTTTCCTTGGATTGTGTTACACAAACTTTTTCTTCCCTCCAGCCCCCCAATCCCTTCTATAACTAAATCATGCCTCTTCTGCAGATACAAGGCTGGTGAACAAGCAGAAAGCATCCAAGCCAGGACCCCAAAAGCTTCAGCTGCCTGCAAGGCACAGAAGCCAGAGAGATATCTTTGAATCCACTGCAGCTATTTCAGCTGGAGCACATCTACCTGGCAAAGCTGCTCCCCTTGGTACCCTCCATTCCTCACACAAGCTTGCCCTTAACTTGTGGGGAGAGAATGGAAGAGTTCCCATCACTGCTCCTTCCTAGCTTGAAGGAAGCCGGTGTTTTGGCCACAGTCTGCTGTGCAGACAACTACAGTGCAAATCATCCCCACATTGAGTCCAATTTACTGTTACACTTGAAGGGGAATCTGTCATCTGAGAACCAAAATGTAAACTGCTGCTCATGCCAAGGAGAACTGCTAAGGTCAGCAGTGACAACAGGTGGAGGGAGCTGATCCCTCTGGTGTCATGGCCTCTGCCCCAGCTGAGGAGGAGCTGCAGCTCCTGGAGCCTACTGGTGCACACAGGCTTGGGCAGCATGAGACTCAAAGCTGGAAGAGACCTGGAGTCGAGCTATGCCCTTCCTCCCTGAGTCACATCAAGCCCCCAGAAATGTGGGCAGGCAAGCGCATAAACAGGCAGATGTGAGCAAAGTCTGCAAGGAAGACTTCCTCTAGAATTTCAGTGGAACTAACCCTGCCAGTGGTGTTGCATCATAAAAAATATGCCATTAAAAAGAACATAAGAATACACATCTACAGAGACAGTGGAGGGAAGCAGGTGTTGTTTTCCATAGTCCTGAACCAGACAGAGCCTGATAGGCTTTCTAGAAGAAACACGATCAATCAGTCTTGCACAACAGCAGGGACACCAAGAGGCTGTTATTCTGGGGACCCATCACAGACTCTGCTGTGCATTCCAGGGACACACTAGGTTTCTATAGATACCTCATATACTTTCCCAGTAGCCATTTCCAAGCCATACCCCACAATATACGCTACTAAACTTTAAATATTCATTGGAGGAAACAGATTGCCTCCTTAGGATAACTTGTGAGTACTATGCATCCCTCCCTTTCTCTCAGCAGGGGAGGGTCACTCAGAACATCTTCTCCCTACAACTAAGGCAAACCAGCCCCCTAAAACCTTCCTCCATGTTCCCACTCCAGCAGCCTCCTTCTACCACGTTGCTGCTTGGTGCCATGCACAGCATGCCCCATGGGAGTAAGCACACAACTCCATACCAGCTTAGCTCCATCTCCCAGAAGAGCAGCATAGCACAGCTTGCTTTCCTTGCTGCAGGGACCAACACTGCAGAAAAAAGGCAAAATGTTAAAGACTACAGAAACAGTTCAGTTCCCTCCTACAGTCTATGCCACAGTCCTGGAGGGAGGAGACAGCAGAATAAAAGGCCAACACATCCAAAGCAATGCCAAGGACCTGCAGCTTAACAACTGTTTCATGAATCATTCTTTCTGCTAAAGCCCTGGGAACTGGTCATGCTTAGGGCATTGGTCTCATGACCAATTAGCTGACATGGAAGGCTTAAAATCCTGCACCTGGTGGAAGCCAATCACTGGTGCATGTCAAGCAAGTGGCACCTTGGATTTTAATTGTTCCTCTCTAGCCTGCATTGTTCAGCAAGACTAGCACATCACTTGCTCTACCTGTTGTCCACAAAGCCATGCTACAGGCTGGAGGAACAGAGCTCTCCTTCCCTTGGGAATTTTTTGTCAATGTGGCTGGCAGCCCTCGTCCAGCAGCCAGCACCCTTGCCAGCTGAGCAGAAGAGCCTGCCCTCCATCAGCCCTCCCTCCAGCACCCTAACTAGCCCTCTACTGACTACAGAAGCAGCAACAGCACACTCCACAGCCTCAATACTGTTAAATACTCCCCTAAATATTACAAAACACTGCTGTCATAATTCCCATACACATTCCCTTCATGCCATCGACTGCAGGGACCTCTGCTTGACTGCTTTAAAAATCTCATAAACTTTCCCACTCTTTCTGGAGTTACTGCTCTCCCTGGCACCCACCCTGGTTCCCTGAAAGTTATGGCCAAGTCAAAAATAAGCTCATGGTTTAAAAATTGCACACATTTAAGATATAAAGCACTTATTTATTTCTGCCTTCTTACCTCCTTCCTCCCTTTAAGTGTTTCTGTGACTGTCACTAAATTAAAGCAAGCATAACAAAGGCTGAGAAGAATTCCAGCCAATTTTAAAAGCAAAAAACAGCGTAAGGAGAATAAACCCATCCTATTACTCCCCACTGCTCTTACCCCTTTGCTTTTATACAAAGGAAGGTTTTTTTCTCTCTTTGCCTCTTTACTATAAGCATTTTTCCAACTTAGTCTCCCATATTTGGGCAAGTAATGAAAAACAGGCAGCATGGTGTCACTGGTTAATACAGAAGCCCAAGACTTAAGGATCCAAAGCTTGATCAGCTAAGTTTAGAGATCTTCTCCAGTTCTTACCTATTTCGAGATGATGTATTTCAAGGCACAATACTAACCTTTCTGGCCTTCTCAGAGGCAGAGTACATTCTCCTATGCATAAATAAGAGTTTTCCAAATCACCTTCCTATCTCTCCTACCATGACACAACTGCCTTGTTACCAAGATACACAGGCTAAACCCCAACCCTGGAGGTCACAAGGCCCACACAGGGACTGGCAGGAAACAGCTGACATCAGATCTGCTGGTGACCCAACAGACACTAGAAACCATGAGCCTTTCTAACCTTGTCCAGTTTTTCAGTGGAAATCACTGGGACTTCCAACAGCTCTTGATAGCTGCAGGAACTGGATTTAGGGGGTGCTGAGACAGTTTCCTCACCTGGATTACTTATGAAGCAATAATGTAACAGGCAGCCAATTGGGAGGAGTGAGAAGAGGAGCTTCACGTCCTCATGGCACCCTCAGCATAGCTTTGGGTGGAAGCTGGGGCCTGAAGCTTATTACTATCATCAAATTCTGGCATACACCAAGAAAGCATCAAGATCCAGCAACTCCTGCAGCAGGCCCTTAACTTGAGAGGCAGTACCTACATTGTCCCTCTTCAGCAGGAGCAAACTAGGTTCAAACCAGTTGTGAGCCCAGTTGGACCAGGCTGAAACCCACCAGTGGAGTCAGACAGCCATCTTCAAGGGAAACCTGTTCCTCAACCAGTACTGGAAGCGCACAGATGGAAGGTGTAGGCAGGAGGCAGAAACCACTTTTGCTTTCTTTCCCCATCTCTTTAAAAGGCTGCAGGGAGATCAACTTTCACCTCCTTGGGGCAGTTCTGACATAGCAGGTCTGCTCATCCTCCCTGCCAAGGGGATGCAAAGGGCTGCCCCACTCCCTTTGTCAGGCAAGCCTGCTTCAGTGCCCAGATACCCCAAAGAGACAAATGGAAGGCACCCAGCTCGGAGTTTAAGCAGGCATTTTTTTTCAGTCATTTACCTGGCTCAAGCTTGATTCCCACTTGAGAAGTACCACCTCACAAACCCCAACAATGTGTCGTCCCCCCCGTACACTGTGCAAATTGGAATACAAATCAGAGGAAAAAGCTTTCCTCTGTTTGAACAAATTGCTATAGATTCACCCCCGTCTCAGGTCAGAGCCCCCGATGGGAAATATTTTCACTGGCTGACTGCTAATAGACTCTGGAGCAACCATTGGATCAATACCTGAATAAGAAAATTAGCCAAAGCACACAATCTGATTTTGCCTTGTTTTGAATTACAGCAGGTTTGTGTTTATTTCACTCCCTTTTCCCTCCTTCCCTCTCTAGCACACTTCCCCTCTCCTTGCTCCCTGGTTACCTATCTATCAAATCCAGTCAGATTCGTGGGAATATAATAAAGTACGTGCAGGAAGATGTAATGCCATTTGAAAAATGTTTACATGTGTTAATATTTCCTTGTGAAACTGCAGCATTGCCAGTCCCTCAGAGGAGATGGTTCAGGAGCCACAGCAAGATTTTCACACATACTCCTCAAAAAAATAAAAAAGCCATATGCAAACAATACAAAAAAAATCTTCAAAGCAGGGGTGGGGACTGGCTGCACACTCCCTCTCAAAAAACCAAAGAGGTCAGCAGCAAGGTTTCAACATTGGGAATTACAAAAATAATAATCATTAAAAAGCAGCTCAGCCCTTTATTCGATATTGGTAGCAGTGAAGATGTATAACTACAGCTGGGCTAGATTTCAGATGCACAGAGGGTGAGACAGACACTAGAAGTCATTCCCATTCTTTGAAAGACTTCATCAGCCAGGGAACAAACAAAGCTGATGACTTCGACAGGGATTCAGCACTGTATTTCTGGTCACTGAACATGTGAACCTTCCCAACTTCCCAATCCTTTCTTCCTAGGTTAGAGACTATTTCATTTTAATCTAGAAATAGCCCTACAAGAGAGGGCGAACGGGAAAAAGAAGACACATACTAAGCACACTGAAAAAAAAAAAAAAAAAAACCAAACCAAAAAAAACAACAAAGCTACCAAACCAACTGTTCAGGGCACATTGCCTAGATAAAATTCAGTGGGAGTAAAATAATTCCTTCTACTTCCTACCCCAGCATCCCACTCTCCATGCCACCTACAATGGTGTAAAATAAAAAGAGAAAGCGTGACTCAATCTTCAGCTTCCTGTTCCAGCACATCATGCTGTGAAGCAAAGCCACCAACTGGGCACCTATGGAGAACTCGAAGTGTAAAGAAACCCCAGAGCATTCAACGTGAGACAAGGTCCTTCTGTCACATTAGCACACCACAAGTGGCTTCAAACTAAACAGTCTGAGCGGGACCTGATATCCCCTTTACAAAGCTGCCCTGAGAAACCACACATCTTTCTTCCTACCCAGTCATTTACTGCTACATATGAGGGACACTAGCCTCTTCTCTTGACCTGGTGCACAGCAAAGGGCATCTGATAGACACTCTCTGCTTTCTCATCAAGCAATCTGACTGGGTATTCCTGAGAGAGATCCTACGAAACACACTGGTGTGTGCAATAACTATACATATTATATATGGACACACATACATACACGTGGCTGTACATATACACATGCATACATACACCCAGATATTATGCTCCCTGTGATATGTCGTCAGTGGGTTTATTACCCTCTTCCACTATCTCTAATTGCTTGTTTGTTTAGTCTTTCTATTACAGAATAATACTAAGAATAACTATTACTAGAGATCATGCGGCACACGATGGAAAATGTACAAATGTCTTCCAGTGCATTTCAGTTTCCTTGCTTGTCTGTGGCAGGCTATGCTAGAAGTGTGCTAATTACAGCATGTTAATCAGAAAAGTTTAAAGAGTGTGATAGGCCATAAAGCAATTCTTTCGATAAGTACCATATAGCAAGGACCACCTCCTTGGAAAAAAAACCACGAAAGACATTTTTTCCAGAAAGCAGCACTTACTGGATCAAATCCAGTGAGGGACAACCAAGACAGTCATGCAAGTGGAGCATACGGGGGTGTATGAAGAAAAGATGACAAAAGTTTGGATGGGTTTCTTTCTTTGGTGGTTTTGTGTGTGTTGTCTTTTCCCAAGCCTTAAAAAAAGACAAGGAAGATCTTACTGCTATTATCTAATTGGGATGGGGTGGAGAGAGGGAAGATGGACTTAGAGTCAGACTCTCCTCAGACATGTATGATGAAAGTAAGAAAGGAAAAAGCCATCATGTGCAACACGGGAAATTTCCAATGGCCATAAAGACAAAAAATATTTCACCATGAAGATAGTCAAATACCAGTAGAAGGGTCCAGAGAGCTCATCGACCCTTCATCTTTGGAGGTGCTCAAAATTCAACAGGATGGTGTCCTTAACACCCTGCCTTAACTTCAAAGTTGGCTTTAAGGTCAAACTAGCCCTGCTTTGAGCAGAGAGCTGGACCAGGTGACTTCCAAAGGTCCTTTCCAACATCAGTTATTCCATGCACCACCATGCACCACCTAGACAACGGGGTTTGCTCTGTGCCCTTGCCCCCTCCAGTGGGGAAGAGAGGTCATACCACCTTAAAAATACACATAAACAGACTTAAGCTAACAGGTACTAAGAACAACACAGATACTGATCACATTAACTACAAAGCCCCCAGAAGCTACCAAACCAACTGTACAGATTGGAGATGTTCAATCTGTAGATGTAGAAGCAAGGTAAAATATCAAAACCACCAAGGAGGACTGCCACAGACATTAGAATTTTTAATAACGTATTTTTTCTTTTTGGTTTGTTTGGTTGTTTTTTAAGATTTGTTCTATTATTTCAGATGCTGACAGAGATGAACAAGGGGCTTTGTGGTCTAGGCCCTCTAAACAATGCTGCAGTCCAAGCAGTAGGAATTTCTGTCAGTCCTTTCACCAAAATTCAGACTGAATCCTCATTTACAATTACTTTGGTGCAGGTTTAAATCTCTGGGCCTTGTTGTTTCCCACAGAAGAGGAAAGGAAGAGGAATGGAAAGATGCCACAGATCAGATACAAGCTAAAAAAGTTTCTGGGAAGGTGGACATAGAATCCCAAAACAATGCAAAATGTCACAGCTTTCCCCAGGAAGGGATTCCAGGGGAATCTAGCAGATTATCAGAGACAAAAGCAGGTTTCATCAAATGAATGAATTATGTCTTTGCTGCAGTGCCTACAACCGTACTGCTCACCTGAAGCTGCCATCTGTAGGCATGCATATTCCTGGGGGAGAGCCACCAAATACTGGAGAGGATGAATATACCAGATATGAATGAGGAAGAGTCACACTCCTGAGAGACTGGATGGAAAAAGAAAGGTCACTCTGCAATTTAAGTAGATGACGGCTTCACACAATTCTTTTCTTCATTAAAAAGGACTGCACTTATATCTCTCTATTCAACCTAACTGTCCCCAGATGCTGCAGAAGTACTGCGGTTCTACATTTATTACTGATGAGTTACCCAAGATCCCCACTGATCCATCAGCAATGTACATTATGAATGCACAAGTATCACAAGGACACAGTTTCCTCTCTCCATCCTGGGAATTTTAATGTCCAGAAGTTGTTCTGTCCTGAAACATGGCAAAGTTGAATTTTGGTGTCATTTCAGTGTCAGCACAGGGCTGGCAGGTAGCCTGGATCAGCTGACCCCCCCATCAGGAAGGGCAGTGCTCCAGGAGACACACCAACTCAAGAAGCACTCAAGCACTGACAGACCTAGAGCCTACACTTCTTCCTGAAGGTTGGTGAGAAGATAGACAAAAGAGGCAATAAATTAATTAAAAAAAAAAAAATTAAAAAAATAATAATAAAAAAAAAGGTAAAGACGGCAATAATGCCTGTGTTAGAAGTATCATGGATGGAATTCATGTGGGTAAATCCACACACTTAGTTGGCCAAAGAAGAGGGTGAGGCTAGCAAGATGTCTATAGGAAGGAAAGCAGAGTGAAGGAACGCTGGGAATCCGAAAAGCCACTTGACAGAAAAAACAAAACAACTGAAAGTACATTTGCTTTCTCACTCTTGCTCTAAAATGGAAGCAGTGATGACAGTTCACACTAGCAGAGTAAAGGCAAGAGCAGATATTTTTAGTGTGTGGCTACAAAAGCAGCCCTAAAAGACCGCAGTCCTGCCTCAATTCACATCTAGCTTCACACACAGTCCCCAGGAGACACAGGATCTGGCCCTTGAATCCAAACTCCCAGCTCCCTGATGACCACCAGGCTAGGTTCTCACCACAGTGAGATAATGCATTTAATGTCAAGTGCATATGAACAGTTACAATAATATTAACAGGAAGGAAAGGACACAGCAGAAAAGTTTCTGGTTATCAGAGCAATATAAATGTATTATGTCTAGGTCCTTTTCAAATATTTCTCCAAGAATTACAAATATAATGTGCTGTCCTGGTTTGAGTTAGAACAGAACAATTCTGTTCAGTTATTTTACTTTCCAGCTCAGTCTCTTCTAACTAACTGCATTTGCTCAAGTTAACAGCATATTTTCACACAGTGTCTGCTTCTATCAGTGATAACACTCAATGTTTAAAGTTACTACCAAGCACTGGTGTGCAGACTGAGGCCACTGCTGGATCTTGTGTACCATGTTGGCGGTGCAGAAAGTAACAGGCTGCATCTGCAGGGAGGAGTAGACAGGACAGGTGACCCTAAAATGACCAACAAGGGACTCCATCTCATATAACTCACTTCTTCAATAGCCAGCATCTGAGGACGACTCTGTCCTTCAATCTTGATCCATATGTTCCAAAGTCCAGTTCCAGAATTCAGCTCTTGAATTCAGCTTCTGTGTGCTGCTGAGTCCAGCCTAGGACTTCCCCAGTGCCTACTCTACAACACTGTGGTGGCATAATTGCCATCAGGGGGGTTGGGTTCAATATTGGTTTTGTATATATTTGTATATATTCTTTTTTTTTTTTCCTCATTAAAGCTGTTTTAGTTTTCCTTTCTAATCCATAGTTTCTCTCCCCTATTCCATTTCTCTTCCCAATTGGGAAGGGAGAGGGGTTAGCAGAGAGCATCTGTCATTTGTCAGGTGGATGGCCCTGACATAAAACTTAGATTCACAGCAACTTTAGAGGTCTGTATGCACCCATACAGCTTCCACAGCACACAAGGTATTTGGAAAATAAAGATCTAAGCAGCAAAGGTAGGGTGAAGACCTACAGCACCTCTCAGACCCTTACACCTCCCACACAAAGCAAGTCACCACAAACTAGACATAAACTCAGGAGGTGAAGGACAGAAAGTTGTCATGCAAGGTGCTAGCTGAGGGAATGTCCCTTGGTTGTGCAGGAAGCTCCCTTTGCTCAATGACCATGTGACACCGATCTGTATCTAACTCATTAGAAGTCAATCATACAGGTTAAAATCAGGACAGTCAAGCTGCAAATACCAAGAATCCTCCCAAATGGAGGCTACTTACAAGCACAGCTGGTCAAGCCACACACATGAACATCATGAGATAGACAGAAGCCCCAGTAAGGTAAAGGGACACAGGCAGCACACTCTGCTGTGCCCAGCTTCCTGGTCACCATTCCTTCAGCAGGTGCTGAAGATACTCCATGCTTCCCCAGGAGTGTTCAAAAGCTTTGTAGAAGGTCAGGGAAATACCCCTCATGAACACAATGCCTGCTTCTTAATCTTATTCATAGAAAAAAATCAAATGAAGTTTCTAGCTGCTGCTTGCCTTCAGTGTTATAACTCAGTATAAAGGTATTGCTGGCAGCATTTGAATGCCACTTGGTTTTCCCTTGCTGCTGCTTCTGCAGTAGCGATTGCCGTTGTATTTGGACATTTGCATGCAGAGAAGGAGAAAAATGCTTTCTTCAGTTTCAGACCTCTTGCAGAATTTTGTTGACATACTCCTTTTATGTGCAAAAGCATACAGTTAAACTTTCTTTGCAAAGCCCTCTCTCACAGAGCCAATATGTGTATTTAAACTAAGTTATAATGTATCCCTTTAACACAGCTTTTATTGTTCAAACAAATATTATTTTAAGCAAAGTGAATTCAGCAAAGATTCTGAAGGTGAAACAACAGGAACCGAGGATAGCAAGAAAGCAGAGGGGAAGACAGTGGAGACAATGGAACAGAGACTCCCCACCACCAGGCCCTTGTCTCCAAAGCCAAGTGAGATCCCGAACACTAGCTCTATTTATGTTCTTTCCTTCTAGCTGTACTTTTTAAGGCCACCGGCAAAGTTAGGGAACAAATGTCGGTGACAAAGGCAAGGAGAAAACATTTCAACCAGTGTAATGTAATTAAGCAACAGAAAGCAAAAATTCCTCTTAACCCAACACAACAATCCTGCAGGAAAGCAAAGGATGTGGGAGAAAAAAAAAAAACAAAAAGCAAACAACTCTTGCCAGCTACCTCTAATTCATTTCAAGACAGCAAGTCGCAAGAGTGACAGGCCTGCAGGATATTCAAGTAGTATCACATACCAGAAAAAAACAGACAAAAACTTCTGTCAGGAAAGATTGTTTTCCCCATTATTCTAGACTGACCAATGAAAGTAGAGACATGACTTGCTGAGATTTAAGCTGTACTTAATGTATAATAAGAATTATCCCATTCTGGAATAATCAGAGGCATAATCCAAGTCCTTTGAAGTAGTGGGGTTTGAAACTGAAGTGCCCAGATACTTTTGAAGCCCAGAGAAACAGGGAATTTCCCTACAGAAACCACCATCTCAGAAAGCAGATCCAGAAAAGAGTAACTACAGAGCTTGACCTCTCCAGCAACATGTTATCTAGCCAGCCAGAGTTTTGAGGCACTGCACTCTAGTTGTACAAAGCAAGCGTGACTTATGAAAAGGGTTCGCACTCAAGGATTTTCTGTGCTTTGCTGACAGATCTGCTGTCAGGTTCTCCAGGGGCAGCCCGAGAGACCTGCAGCAGCTCAGTGACCACAGCAACCAGACATCAATGAAAAGATACTCATCAATGCATCAAAGTAGAAACTGCCACAAAACTAAAAATGTCTTCAGTCAAAATTTTATGGCGATGGGGAAAAAAAAAAGAAATAAAATCAGATGTCCATGAAGACCTGTAAACTGGTAAAGACAGGACACCACAGAAAAATAGAGGTTGCTTTTCTATGCCCTCCCCCTTCACATCCAGATGGAAACACCTCACTGAAGTACCAGCTTCACTTTTAAAATGTCTGTCCAAGGCAGAAAAATGGCACCATCTTCCATTCACATAAGCAGAAGGACAGAAGAAACTAACAGATCTGGCTGCTTTTTGTGTGTGTGTGTGGTTTAAGGCATTAAAAAAAAAACAACAAACCAAGAACAACAAATCCCACATTTACATTTACACTGAAGTCTAAAAAAAAAAGTCAAAGGAAGACTGACAGCAGCAGGATCCAAGCCATTATGTGCAGCATTTCAGCCAGCATTTTTAGCAGAGCAACAGCTCATCTGGATTTAACGCCCTTGTCTTAAAATTAAAATTCTATCTACATGAGTAGCACAGCAGAGCCAAAAATTGTACTCAGGAAAGTGAATCCTCTAAGATTACACATACCTCCCTGCGCTTCTAAATTTTGTTTTCCCAGAGGATCTAAAGAAACCATTCCTCCTGGCCAGACAGTAGCACAGGCTGGAGTCAGAGTCCAGCCAACAGCTTTTGCTGGTGGATCACGGGCACAACGGCTGCCTGTTCATGCCCCCATAGCTTCATTGTTTTCATCTGGGCCAACAAGTAAAAAGTCATCTCAGGCAGCAAGGTGATCAAGTGTGACAAAGCGTGTGCAAGAAATAAGACCTTATACTGAAAAAAAATCCAATCAGCCAAATACACCTTGAAAACTAATTGCAATGACTAACGGGATCAGACAAAAAGGGAGAAATAAAATACAGGAAAAATCAGAAGAGGTAGTTCAGCAAATGAACCTCTGAATTACAAGCTATCACCCATTTTACACCATCCTTGGATGTGGGCTCCAGTCTTGGTGTTACTTACAGATGTTTCCCCACAGAAAACAGCAATGCTCACAGCATCCAGGACCTTAGAAAAAGTGTGTAGAAGTACATATGCGAAAGACACATTAAATCCTCCTGTTTCTTGCAAAGGGGGTGTTAAGACAAGCTCCCTTTTACACGACCCCTGGAATTACAGCTATCGTTCTCTGGGAGATGTGCAATCCTGTTCAGACAAGGCTTCTGCCTGGTGGGGATGGTGGTTCTCATGTGCTCTTCCAAACCCTCATTTTCAACAGCAACAATGTCATGGGTATTATCACGAGACCAGTGAAAGAAAGAAATATTCTCACTCCTGGAATATACACATCATCAACAGCATCCATTTATTTTCTCTCTCTCTCTCTTTTTTTTTTTTTTTTTAATCTAGCAATAGCTAGACACATTTATTTCTCATTTCCCTGTCTACCTCACCAAGCATATCAAATCCTAGTACTTTTTAGCACCTTCCCCTGCTTCCTCCTTCTGAGAAGCTTTTATTTAGACCTAACAAGCAAAAAGCCCATTCGGTGGTTTCCTTCCTCCATGCTCCTCACTTACAACTTCCTCTAGACTTGCTTTGCGATAGTCAAATGCACATCCTAAATAAAAATCTATTTATTAAGAATTAGCTCTGCTGGAGCTTTCCTGCACACTGTTCTACAAAAGGAAAAAGTTTGTGATGCCACGATACAGGGTTCACTCCACAATTTTCTTTACTGCTCTTTTAAGTGTCTGTACAAAATGCCCTGATGACCCAGCTGAAGCTGAGTGATAAGCAGCTGATCTACTATGTTTTACTGAATGTCTCTTATCTAAAACCATCTCCTTAAGCAAGCCATATGCTGCAAACACACTTTGAAATGTCTCCATAATAATCTGAGAAGCAGAACTGTTTGTCAAATAGCACACACACTACTGCTGGCCACTTTGAATAACCATCAGCCACAAGTAGGTACATATGCTCATTGTGAGCTGCAAAAATCAGCATGTCATCTTTGCCAAGGTTTAGCAAATGCCGGAGTGGTTTCTAGTTTCGACAACTACTGTTCACTTTGGCTAATTTCTCCTTTTACATGGAGTTTCAAGCCTGATTACCAACCATGAATATGTAACAAACCGCTCCTTTCAATTTGTTGTGGTGATATTCATGCCTTTCACCCAACATCCCAACATGAAAGATTTATGGTATTAATCATGCACATCATAGTAAACAGTCATTCTCTACAGTCAATTGCATTTTTCTGCTGGAATAAGGATGAAAGTCCTGAGCTGCTTATCATTTGACCAGCCAGAAAACAAACTATTATTGTGCTATTTTAACAAAAGCTGGAGCTTAGTTTCTATGAGTACTATCTTCAGATACAGCTACATGGTTCAGGAGCTTGGCTATCCCATTTTGAAAAACAATTTACAGACTTAATCACAGCTAAATGCAGGTCTTGTCTGTGCAAGGAGTTTTTCAGGAAGAGATTTTAAAAATTCAAAATTAAAGATTAGTTATAGACCTGTTGTCTAGAGGCTCTCTTTCAAGACAGTAAGCTGCATTAAGCCAGCCTGCATTTCCTCATTGCAAGCTATGGTCGCCTTAAAGACAGCACAGAGCAAGAACGACCCTGGCACACGTCTTGATAGATAGCTGAGTTAGCAGCTACTGGATTGTGGTAGCTAAGCCACTACAGCCCCTAAGCTTCAAACTGCACCCCAAAATAAGACAACTAGTTGGATTTATAAGATCACTCCCCAGTTGAACAACCAGGACTTTAGTGTATTTGTTAGTGCTGCAATCCAAAAGCAAGCATGAACCTGGTGTGGGGTGGGCCACATCCTATTTATCAAGAAGTCGAGTGCAGTCTGTTGCTGTCAGGTAAGCCCAGGTATGGGGACCTCAGCACACACTGTAAAGCACACACCTCACTCAGGCCATTGCATTAATGGTTGGAGCACAGGCCAGACTGAGCTCCACACTGTTAAAGCTGTATTGAGATCAGTATCCAAAACAGCTACACAAGCTACACACCCACAAGTTACAGTCCTACTTTTGTGTAGGCACAGCACACATGCACCTTTAATCAAGTTGTTTACAAAAACATTCACCCTAATCCCACTGTCTCATAGCATTGGAAAGCTTTTGTATTCTTAGGCAGTTTCTGAGTATTCCTCATTTGTAGAGGTACCGGGAACAGCAAGGTGGTACCTTTTACTACACCTTGAAGTGGGAATCTTCCCAACACACAGTTAACATCACAGCCCACTTCTGAGTTCGAATTTCCAGAGATAACAAGGACTTCTTATTCAGCAGTTATATGATGACTGATCAAGATAATCTCCTCAAACACATACTTGTGAATTTTAATTACTCTAAATGTAAGAGAAAAATATCAAATTAAAAAAAAAATAATTAAAAATCACCAACATTAATTCCTTTTGGCCTTCATTAGCATTTGGGAAACAAACACTGAAGATTTCTTCTTCCTATCTTCATACTTGTAAGGAAAACAGGAATGTGGCTTAGCACATACTTAAAATAACAAAATGTGTTGGAATATTCAGACTTTCCTTTTGCTTCTTCAAAAGCTCTGCTCTGGTATTCAAAATCCTTGATTCTGAGATAACTGGATCAGAGCCTGTTTTCAATGGCTTATTCCTTCTTACAGAGGATGTATTTACCTTGGATCTATCAGCCACAGGGATTGCACTTAATACCAGCTGCACTGTACCAGAGAGAAAAGGATGGTTAAAACTTCACTGATGTTCGATTCTCCATTCTGCCACAGGCAAATCACTTAATCTCCATCTCATTTCCTCACATGCAGAGTGGAATAACTGTGGGCAACAGAGGCATTGTAAAGGTGGAAGTTCATAGATATTATAGGCATGGGAAACATATAAACTCACAAGAAATTCTCCTTGTGCACTTTGACAGGGATTTTCAGGATCTGGAGACTACAGTGGGAATGCTCCACACCAGTAAAATTTTCTTAACACCCCACCTGGATTCACTTGACTGGCAGGGGAGTACAATCCCCCATCTCTATCTGGTTCTTATGGGTCAGGTTACTTTTGTGAGCCTCGATTTCCTACATTTCCACTATTTCAAGAGGTGATCTGAGTCAGAATAATCCATTTATTAAACTTATCAAGAGACAGTCGTTCTTCACTCTAACTCTATAAATGCCTTTTTGCACCGTGCAAAGCATGCAACAAGTGCTAGAAGGTGAATTGGAATTTGTAAGCAAAAGCCATTTTGCTACATTTCTCAAGCATCTGTCTGAATCACATCTTTGTTTTTCCTTTTTACTTCATCAGAAAGGCACACAAGAGATGCACAATATTCCCGTTCACATTTATTTTAGAACAATTTATGCCAGTTAGTGCAGGACCATTTCCTTATGAAACAGAAGTAGCAACAGCAAGAAGCTATTCTTGTATTAAATGTCCACCTGCAGACATCCTAAAGTCTTTCTCACAGCTTGACTTTAGCTTTCAATGTTATGTCAGTTCTTCTTTAGGCAACATTTGCTAATCTGTCTTTAAAAACTGCTGTTCTTAGTGCACCTCTGTCCATTGCTATCCTCACGCTGCCATCATTTCCATTTACACAAACTGAGCAAAAGTGTCTGCACACCATTTGTCCTACACTACAGCTCACAGCAGACAGAAACCACAAACCAGCACGTCACAGCAAGAGAGATTTTTAGTTTCATCAATGGTAAGTCCCCTATGAAAGCTAAAGCAAAGCGATAACTGTCAACATCCCAGCCATAAGTGATGTGCAGCATGAGTGAAAGGGGCAAAAGGAAAGTGAGAGGCTGGCCAGGTCAATAAAAGCTGCTTGAGATCCCTGTTCACCACCTTGCTTCACCCTTTTCCTGGAGATCTGCAGCCCAGCACAGAGCCATGACCTGCTCACAGAGCAGTGCTGGTGATGCCAAATCACCAGGCCATTCTGGCACCACAGCTGTCCCTCCTTATTTGCAACCATTGAAATACATAAATGCATCTATGCTGCTGCTGTTCATTACTAGTGACATAGTAAGAACACACAGTACTTTACAGAAGCATACAAAGGGTTCATCCTTCTCAGAGGAATTTAAACGTTACTAGACTATACAGCTGTCTGTAGACTTTGGGAATACAGTCATACACATACAAGCATACATTGGGATAACCATATTGCCTAGTCCAGAAGAACACATAAAAAACCTAAAAGAAAAACTAATTTCTATTCATGTGACTCTCTTCTTAGTTCCCTGGATAACTTCAGGAATCTCCCTTTGCCAGCCATGGACCAGATTACTTAGCCATTAACACTTCAGGTATTAGTAGTCAAAAGCTGACCTGGGATACGGTGTGGCCAACACACTGGTGTAAAGTACTCCTTGTAGGCAGCCACGGTGCTCTGAAGACAGTGTTTCACTCAGCTAAGGCCCCTAAAACACGTTTTCCCAAGAGATGTTCCTGGAAGGAAAGAATAGCACTTTCCCACTCCGGGAGAGTATTACAAAGGAGGGGGGGTGGAGGGTTGGAACTACACACACGGACGGGGACATGGGATAGGACGATACCAGCACTCAGAAAAACAACCAGGATCACGAACTGCTTGGGTACAATATGACAAAACTTCAGACCCTAAAACAAACCAGAGAGAGACGCAAAGCCACATGTTAAGTAGCCAACACCAGAAACCTGGAAGCAGCAGCTCAATCCGGGACGTTCACTCCCGCGATCTTCGGCCTCCCTCCCGCCCTCGTGAAGACGCCGGGAAGATGGAGAGTGGGGTCTTCCCTAAGTCCCCCAAAGTGACCACGAAGAGGCTACCTCCGGGCATCACCTGGCGCTCAGCCGAGGCCAGACAGCCCGTCACCCCGAGGACGCGCCGTCAACCCGCCCCACGCGTGTCCGGTCGCGCCCGCGTTCCGCCGGGATACAGGCACTCTGGTTTACACGGGGCTTGTTCTGAACAAGTCCCCGGCTCCCCCCCCGTCTCCCCGGGGGAAGGGGCGCACCTCCAGCCCACCCACGTGCCCACCCCCCAACACACCCCGCCCCGCCGCCGGGCCGGTGCAACACCTCCCTCTGCCGGGCAGCGGCGGAGCGGCACAGCCCCGCCGCCCAGATGGGCCGTCCCCCGCTCAGAAGTGGTCCCCGGCCGCAGCCGGAGAGGTGCCCACAGGCAGGACGGAGAAGGAGGGGCAGCTTCTTTCGCCCTTCCCTTGGGTGGGAGGGAGAGCAGGAGTCTCCTGCAGCCGGCGCGCTGCACCTGGGCAGAAGTCAGGAGAGAAGCGGGAAGTCGAAGCCTTCGTTCCAAGAAACAACTGACGTAGGGCTTGATAACTTTCTGCTTCCCAACAAGTCCTGTCCCAGCTAACCTGTTGGTAACAGCTTTTCTCTGACTTAACATTTGTTGAGGCAATATCAGCTGATGCCCAGGATCTCCCTTTTCCTGGCTCTTCAGCACAATGCTTTTGATACTCAGTTCCACAGGTTATCACACAATTTCTTCATTTAAACATTAAGCAAATGTTTGTGTATAAAAACAAACAACTGAACAAACAAAACTCCTCTGTTTTTCCTTCAACCCCTTCCCCCAAATAAGGGACAAATGAAAGCTTTTTTCTTTTCAAAGCAAGTACTTAGGATCCTAACAGAGTAGAGATCTCACCTGTTAAACATGGACAGAGATATGACACAGGCACTTTATCACTTCTTCAGAGCACATCACTCTGGTGGATCTTGAAGGCCCTGCCAGATCTGCATTCTGCTGTGCAGTGTCAGTGCCATATCCCTTCCCTTTCCTCCACAAGCCCAAGGTAGCTGCTACATTTTCCCCTTCTGAATTTAAACCTGTGCAACTCCAGCAGCTGAAGATTGGCAAAAGGTGCCTGGGACACAGGCACTTGACGTGTTCACCATGACTGCTTGAAAGCAGAAATGGTCTCAAAGTTTACTTAATAGTTTCAGTCTATGTAAGACCTGGACTACCCAGTATAGCCTAAAGAAACCCACATGGAATTACCAGATGTATGTACCCACGGCATCTCTTAAGAACATTCCAACATTTTCTACCATCACTTGTGTTGAAAGCTCCCCCCAGCAAAATGCAGCCCGCTCTGAAGACACAACACAGTAACTCCTCTAAACAGAAAATATCAAAATTTCACCTGCCCCGATAGAAACTTTACCAGTGAACTGTCTCTATAAAGATACACAGGTGAATCAGTTGGACTGTGATCTTGCTTTATGCTGACTAAAGAAACCTTTTGCAGGTAGGTTTCAGGACCTTTCCACAAATGGAGTAAGAAACACCCTCCTACCCAAGCAGTCTTTCACTAGTAGAAACACACTTCTCTCTATTGCTTTTGCCAACACATCGGTATTGGGCAGAATGCATTTTTTCCACACTCCCCAACTCTGTCTGCCTCTTAACAAGCCACAGCCACACAGGCAAGACTCTTTGGCATGGACTGTGCTTAATGAACCAAAAGAGCACAGTATGTGTGGAGGGAGGGACTGGAAGCCTGAAACTGCACTGTTCAAGTAAACATAATAGCAGTAACTCCAGTCAAGACACAGGAAAAACAGTAGGTTGATGGCAAATGTCACAAGATCTTTTGAGTTTCCAGCATGGAAATCACTTACTTTTGTTCCTTAAAAGTAAGAAATAAGTACAGCAGCCCCAGTAGCACATCAGCCCTTATTGCCACTGCTGAATTGCTGTCCAAATACTGAACCTCCAAGGCCATTTTCTATGGTATCTTCCACTTATCAGGAGCCACTTACTACATCTCACTCCCCTCTCTCTTTGACTCATCTGGAATACATATATATATTTTTCAAAAAATCCAGTGCAAACCTGACATGATGATAATTTTAAAAGCTATGCTGCTCATGTCAAATTATTCAACATCTATCTTCATGTTCCCACAAAAATTAGCATAGGATGGTGGTTGCTGATGACACCTATAGTGAAATATTTTGACTTCTACCATCAAGTTGCAAACAACCTGTCAAGAGGATAATGTCAGTTTTCTAGTACTGCATATTAAAGCCAAATGAGGGCTTATCTGGTGTGTGAAGCTACTGACCTGACCTGAAAACAGAGGCTCTAGTGTCACAGGAGGGTGAATCTGACACACTAGAGCTGAAGAACAGCAAGACATGCTGAAGCACAGGGCTGGGCATATTCAATGCCTCAGCCTTAAAGAACTGCCAAATAACTATGCAAACCTTGGACCAACCCAGTCCTTCGGTGAAACTGTTTCTATAGCCCTCCAGTTAAAAAACTTGTTCCTGTAACCAAATGGTTACAGCCTAAGTCACCACAGAGTGAAGGGCTGGACAAGATGGAGAAATGGCTGAGCACAAAGGATGTGTGTACATGTGTATATACATGCACATATAAATATATATAAATATTTAACTCAGAGGACCACTGTGCTCATTCATTGCATTTTCTACCCAAAATCAGCCAAGAAGTGGTTCACAAGCACCTGCTCCACCACTACTTGAGCCAGCAATCTGCTCACCCATTTCTGAAGGCACAGGGTTGGGCACAGGGTGCGCTGGGATAACAGCAAGAGACATGAAGATCTCTGTGCCTGGACTCCTGTTCCCACTGGCAAGACAGCTTTAGGTAGAGGCAGGGAAGAAGGATGGGTAACCAGGCTCAAGGGTAACACAAGATTGTGTCTGTGCCCCCAGAAGCCATCAGCAAAAGACAGGCACACGCACACAGATTGCAAGATAGAGTGAGGCATCCCACATTGAAAACTCTAGGAAAAAAGGGTTTACTTTACAATTAACAAATCACATCATTTGCACATGAAATTAAAAAGTGTGAATGTTTATGGCCTATACCCAGGATGTTTTACCATGACACTCCTCCATTGCACACACAAGAAAACGTTCTTCCATTAGATTTTTTGACTGTCTGCAGTGGCATCTCACAGGTGATTCAGTGTGATGGTGTCTCTTTAAAGAGTTTTACTATGTCATTTATTCTCCACCTCAGAGGCCAGGGTTGGACTACTCTTTTTTTGCAGGTGCTTCACCCCCACCAGTTTCAAGTGCTGAAGTAATGCAGCCCATCCGGCTCCTCTGATCATGGCACCAGGCAGCTTTCCCTGCTGCCCAGCCTAAACCTTCCTTTCATTCCCTTTCCATCACCTTGCTGTAGCCCCTCATCACACACTGTGATGTCCATTCCTGAAATGCCTTTTCTGCAGGTGAATTATGAGAGGCAAGGGACAAAACATATCATTCCTTTATTCAGCCCCAAAGGCTGCTGCTGAACATCCAGAACGTGCTACTTCTAAAACAACCTAGAAGTGTTAATTACATACTGCACATGGAGTATGCAAAGCAGCAACCCTGTGCATGCTCAGCCAGAGCTATGCAAGTCCCAAAGTCTGCAAGACTGACTAGGAAGCAAGAGGCATACTCTTCCCTGTGGAAACACTCCCTATTCTCTCCTACAAGTTTAATTTACAGACTTTTAAGTATTGATAACTCAAAGCCTAGAAAGGCAAGTCCTCTTTCTCCTTACCTCTTCCTCCCTCCCGCCAAATTCTGACATTTCCTAGAGATCTATTACAGCTTGCTCATCATCTTGAGCAGCAGCATTAATGCACCAGCATTGAAAGACACCTGCAGTTTGGGAAATGGGGCACCACAAAAGACTAATAAAAGTTGCCTCTTAGCCGTCTACTGAGCTGCCTTCTCTATCAGGCCAGCCTCGTCTTACTACAACAAACAAGGCTGAAAGGATGAGATCAACTAATGAGAAGAGGGTTTCAGACATACTTCAGTCATTACAACAAATGCCAATTTATACACCAAACCTCTTCAGGTAGCAGGCTAAAAGCACCTTGACTCCTAATTAAATTGCACCTCCACTGCAAGTGCTCCTTTCCCAGAAACCTCCTCATACACATTTTATTTATACCATTCATCTCAATAAACCTCTCTAACAACTCTGCTCTCCTAGACAGAGGTCTTTTGTGCACATCCATGTGGGTGTATTATTTAAAGGGTACATCACATGGATACTTTATCTAGTTTAATCTGATTTAATCCCAGCAGATTTACTAAAGTGAAATATATTTATAGACCCATATAGATGCCTCTCGCTATCTCCATTGCCATAAGTAAATATTCAGAAGAAGAAAAACAGATCTGAAACATGATACTTGAGTTCCCATCATTTCTACATTAAGTGGAGATTTGCACTTGCAACACAGAACTCTAAGGTATGGTTTAAAGCTATGGCAAAGGACTAACAGCACAAACTGAAGTGGAGGGGAGCAGTAGGAATAGTTTCTAATGCTGCTTTACTTATCCTTGCAAACATAACTGTATCAATCTAGCTCTGCTTGAGCCACCAGTAACAGCAAGCTCACATGAATGTCAAAGGTGCTGGCTGCACGAGGCACAAAATCAGTGCAGAGCAGTGGACTGAAGGCAGGATTGGGAAAGGCAGTATGAAAACTATTAGTCACTGTACAAGTTTGCAGCGTGCTACTTCCACAAGACACTGCTCTGGGCTGCACTTAGAGGCAGCTGTCTGTTAAGGCTATTGATGGTCTCGGTTTGAAGAGGGAGGGTTGGGGAGAGACTGGATTTCTCCTTTGTGTAGTTAAGTAAGAGAAAAGATAGAAGTAGTGTACCACTTTCGCTTAAAAGGATGCCTTCATCTTGGTGTATGTCTGTATCTGTGCTTTCTTTTGTACACAGTCTCCAATCTCTCTCCGAGAGAAAAAGAGACAAAAACATCAGTTAGTTATTCTGAAGATCTAATTTAGCAGTAGTTCTATTGAGTGCAAGTTCATTGAAGTGGATGAAAAAATACAACAGGCAACCTTCTAAAGCTCATTTAAGCAAAAATGGTTTTAAGCCTTTGTCCCTCTTGCTATGATTCTAAGCAGAGAGGCCATTCTAAAGCAAGTGACAGCTACTCAGCAGCAATCATATGAAAAATAATAAAAATTTGTCTAGAAGCAGATTACCTGTTTTAAAGGATTAAATAACCTGCCCTGACCAAGTTTCTGTACTGCAAACTCATTCTACTCCTCATCTTTCAAGCCTTCTGAGGATCCTGCAATTTTCCGCTGGACATGTAGACTGGCAGAAAAATGCATACACTGGGAAGGTGGGAAAAAAAAATAAATAAAAAAGACACAAAAAAAAAAAAAAAAAGTGGGGAAAAAAAAAAAAGAAGGCGCTAAACCCTCTGTATTTAAAATGGTTATTTTACAGAATGGACCCAAACTCAAATTAACATCCCAGCCCTCAAGTAGAAAGGAGGAATTGTTTCCATTAAAGAAATACATCATTAAAAACTGACCTACAAAGACTTACCCATAGTCAGTGAGACTGAACTGATCTTTGCCAGAGCTCACACAAGAGACTGGCTGGGTGCTGTTAAAAAAGAGGGAGCGGGGGGGCTGGATTCTCTCACTGGGGTCTCTCTTCAGAGCTCAGAGAGCTTGGCTTGTTAGAGGCAGAGGCATGCCTTCCAGAAGGACTTTACAGCAACGCACAACTGAGTTGTAAGCCAAGATAAAGCCGGCTTGTTATGAGAGGCAAGTCTTGTGGGTTGCTTTTATTTATTTTTTCACAGTGTATTGGAAATGCAGATCTTGTAAAGCAAGAATTAAGAGAGGTCTGGGAGAGAGAAAGGGGGGCTGCACGGCTGGCTAAAGTAAATCCCGGCTGTTCTCTCGACCCAGGGCTAGTCCTCAGCAAGGGCACGGGGTGCCATCCCCAGCCTCTGCCCCCTGCCCTCCTCTCTGCCCTCGGAAGCTGTGGGGCTGCTGGAGCCAGCCCTCTCAGGGGGACACCCGAGCTTGCCATTTGCCACCCCGCTTGCAAGCAAGGAGGTGAAGCAAGCACCATAACTGCAGCAATAATAATAATAATAAATAACAGTAATAAAAGAGAAAAAAAACCCAAGCAGCTCGGCATCAGCTCTATCACAGACCATCCCCACCCACCCCCCATGACCTTACGAAGAAAATCGTCCGCAAAGTTCAATAGGGTGCAAAAGCTGCCTCACCCCTCGCCCCCACAGAGTAGAGGGAGCCCGGCGGGGCTCGCCGTGGGTTGTGCGGGAGGAGCTGGGGCAGGGCGGGGAGCCCACCCCGCCGAGCCTGGGAGGGCTGCGTCGCAAGCCGCGGCGGGGACCGCCCTGCCCCCCGCAGCAAGGCAGACCCTGGCACCCCGGCGGTCGCCCTCCTCTTGGCTTCCCCGTGCCGGTGCTCCTGCAAACCCGCAAGGACAGCACGGGGAGGGGATCCTCCGTCCTCTTCCTGCCCCAAAGAAACTGCAAACTCGGAGATGCTCCCAGAGCTGAGCCGCCGCGTTCCGCACGCCGAGTCCCCACGCGAGGCAGGTGGGGGAGAGGGAAGGCAGGGCCGGGGCCCGGGGCCGCTCCCCTCCGCAGATCTCGCCGCCCCCGGGTCCAGGCACCGCCAGCCCGGCGGCAGCCTCGCCAGCGGTTCCTGCGTGCGTGCCATCTCGGCGGGCTCGTAAATCGGAGGCGGCCAGGGGTTACGGCGAGGAATTATGAAGTAGCTACAGGCGCTGGGAGCCCTATTGCTGCATAAATCTCTCCGCTTAGGTTGCAATGAGCTTCCCCGGCATCATTTACTTTCTCCTGCAGGTGCTTTTTAACTTTGATCCCAACGCTGCCGTCTGCTCTCTCGCCGCACCCCTCCCCCCCAAATAGTGACCGCGACAACGTCTCTTACCGTAAACCCCTTGTCCCCTACTGTACACCGGCACCAGAGACAGGAATAAAAAACAGATCATCTCCATCTTCAAGGCAGAGACTTCATCGCCGGCGAAGAAAAGCAGCCAAAACAGCCCAGGCAGCATCCGGCGGGGGAGCGAGGAGCAGGCGAAAGCCTCCTGAAACGCCACCCCATGCGCCCCACTCCGCGCCGGGCACCCTCGGGCGGAGGAAAGGACCTCCAACACCGAGGCCACCTGGAGATTAAATTAAAAAAAAAAAAAAAAAAAAAAAAGACAGGAGGAAGAGAGCGAGAGAAGAAGGCAGGGCAGAAAAGCAGAGCGCCGCTTCCCGATTCCCCTCGCCAGGTTGCTTAAGGATCTCCAGGAAGACGGGCAGCCGCGCCCGTGCTCCAGCTACGGGGAAAGGCCAGCCCGGGGGCACCGGGCCAGCTCCGGGCAGGAGCAGGGCCCGGGCCAGCCCAGCGCAGCTCCCCCAGCCCCTGCGGGAAAGGGGGTTTCTTTGTTCAGCGGAAGCCGCCGAGCGCTGCCCCAAGTCCCGCGGTGCCCCAAGTCCCGCGCTGCCCGAAGTGCTGCCAACTGGGGCCAACTTGGGAGAGTCCTCGTCCTCCCTCCTCCCGACGAGGCTCTGGCCGCAGCCCCAGGAGCGAATGGGGGGAAGGAGAAGGAGGTGGAGAAAAAGGGGAGGGGGGGGTAAGCGAGGGTGGGGGATAGGAGCCAGCTGCTGAAAGGCGGAGGGAGGGATAGGTGATTCTCTCTCCTCTTTTACAGATCTTCTGGGGAGACGATTATTGTAATTAATCAAATCCAGGAAGGATTTTTTTTTTTTTTTAAAGCTTCTCCCAAGACCTTCTCCAGCTGCACTGCATCGCCCCAGCCAGCCTGAAGGGAGAAGGAATCGAGGAGCAGACAGACCATGCACCCTCGCTCCGCCTGCAATTCAGCCCGTCTCTCTTCGCCTCTTCTCCAGGTCTTTCTGTCTTCAAAACTTTCCCTGATATCGTGTGCTTGTCTTGGGCGGGTGCTTTGTCTCCGCTGCTTGCCTGCTTCGCCTGCCTTGCAGATGATTTGCAGTTGTAGAGAGGTCCGCGTTTTCTCTCCCTCGACGGCTGCCAGAGCTCCGTGTGGGAATTAATAGGGGCTGGAGCTGGAAGGGAGCCGACGAGGAGGGATAAGAAGCTGGAGAAAGTTGGGTTACTCTTTGATAGACGCCGTCTGGAAACCACTTGGCAGGTCCCTGCCCCACCGCCTTTTCATGAAGCGCCAAAATTTCCTGCAAAAGTTGCCGGGGGCGTCATCGCTCCCCAGACGGCCCTGGGGCGCTCCACTCCAGAATCCCCCGACGGGGCGGCTGGGGGACACGGCACCGCGCCCGGCTGTCCGCGCTGGCCCGAGGCCGCCTCACTTGCCTTCCAGGCGCACGGTTTTTTTTTTCCCTTTGGCTTTCCAGGTTTTTCCCCTCCTTTCTTCACCATTTCATTCCCTTTCGCTAAAAAAAAAAAAAAAAAAAAAAAAAAAAAAAAAAGGCGCCATTTAAAGCCCCCCTGCTCTGAAGACCCCTGCCCCCTGCCCAATTCTACGGCCTTCCCCTCGCCCCGGCCCAGAGGCAACACCGCAGGGCTGGGCAGAAAAAAGGGACTTCCTTCGGGCGCAGAGATCAGCCGGCAGCCCAAGGGTCCCTCCATCCTCAGGACACTCGCGCCAAGGTTGGCTTTTCCCGGGTGGGACCTGAGATGCGAAAAGCTCAGGGGCAGTGGAGGGCTGTGTACTGGGGTGCTCGCTGCCTATGCGAGCCAGGGGGGAGGAAGCACAGGTTGCTGGGGGGGTGTCTTCTGTGTCGGTGCTGGCTGGTTCCACCAAAGTTTCCCCACTCCCCCCGGTCGGTTACAGGCTGTTGGGGCTGCCTTGTGCATGTTGCTCAGGAGCGGCGGGGCGGGGGGCCCCGGTGGTGCGTGCCCCCAGCCCAGTGCATGGCTGCGGGGGTTCGGCGGTACACGGGCTGCCGGCCCTGGGCTGTGCTGATGCTAGTACGTAAAACCCAGAGCAGAGGAGCCGTGCGTTTTCCCCAGCGCAGAGCCCGAAGCGAGACCTCTGGCCATCAGGCGGAAGGAGATGCTGCTCGAACGCCCCGGGCATCACCACGGGCTCCGGGGGGGTGCACCAGCGCCCCAGGAGCACTGGTGCGGAGCCCTTCTTTTGCCATTCCTACCTCCATCTGCTCTGCGACCGAGATAAAATGCTGCTTCGGGGGTGCGTAGACCCGCTCGCTCCGCGGTACTCCGCAGCCTGCAAGCACACCCGTGCCTGGCTCGGGGCCCTGGCAATGAGCCCAGACCGTAAAGCGAAGCCAGCGCCGTGGAAACCCCTTTTGGCGGGGCGTACTGCTCCCCGGGAGCCGGCGGGCTTCAGCACGTCGCTCTAACGGCCGTGGCCCCGACAAGGCTTCTGGGGACGAACTGATGATCCCCGTCCCTTAGTGACACGGGGTGCCCTCTGCCTTTTCCCTGGGGCTGGACCCTGCGTGCCCTCCCGCCTTGAACACGCGTGGGCTCCCTGCTGCGCGCTGCCCCCGGGCGCTCCCGGTCCTGCGGCTCTGCATCGCTGTCCGCTCGCCACGGGAACTAGCGAGATGTGCCATACGCGGAGGGAAAGCGGATGAAAACACGTACCCCAGAGGGCACTGAATAGCCGTGTGAACAAGTCACTCCCTGGATAAAAATGTAATTTAAAAATAAAAAATAAAAATATTGAGAGATGCGGCCCAGAGAGCATCTGGCTGCTCAGTCATGCACTGACAGGTAATAGATATAGCCGCTAATTAGTAAGCAGTTATTTCTATAGTAAATGGTGCTCATCGGGAGAGAAAAGAAGTGTTCACCAGGAGGACACTGACATTGTGGATAGGGCTGCTGCACTCCCCGACCAGCATCCCTGCATGCAGGAGGCAAGGCAGGCTGATTCTCCGATAGACCCTATTCCCTCACTTGTCAGGATGTTGCCAGCATGAAACTGCTTTGTTTGATTTAGAGGGTTTTTTTTTCTTCCCCTAATGTATTTTTTTTTCTTTCTCCCTCTCTCGCTCATCTTTTTTTTTTTTTTTTTTTTTTTTTCTCTCTCCTAGAACTGAGATAAGGGAGAAGAAACTGTGAGCTTTGCACTCTCACACTCTGAGGTGTTCTTTTCAAAGGTGATGACGTAGATCAGGATACTTATAAAAACACCCGATGAGAGCAAATTTATTTTTTAATACAATAAACCCTTATCTAGGAAGGATTTCATCCTTCCCACAGTGTGTGGTGGCAACATTAATAAAATGTGTATAGGTAGAAGGAGGCAGCCAGTAATAGGGCAGGTGGAGCAGCTCCTTTGCCAGGGCATGGGAAGAAGCAGGAGCTGCTGCTGCTGAGACAAAGTAAAATTGTCTCTATCTGCACAAAGCAGGCTAAAAGAAACACAAGGAAATGAGACAAAGAGGTGTCTGCAGATCCAGAAAACTTCACAGTGAAAAAAAAAACAACAAACCCACACACACAAAAAACCAAAAAAAACCCCAACAACAAAAAAAACCCACCATGGAGACATGAGTCTTGTTTTTTTTCTACTCATGATTTTGAAAAAGGATATTTATGGGGCATTTTGTAGACTTTCCCTTATCTTTTATTTTAAGGGATTTTCATTAGATTATGGAAGATTGCCTCAGAGTTTGAACAATTATGAGTTACATATCTGAATAGAGCCTAAAATAAATTCCAAAAATGTGTTTCACACCCATTTTTGTGTTAACATTCAAGGCACGTGGTCATGTTTCACCAGCACAAATGCTTATGAAAAATTAATTTCAAAGTAAACTGCCAAAGTATGTAAAACAACCCAGCTTTCTCTTAGCAAATAAAAATATTTGTGCCAAGAGTACCTTTGAACTCATCCAATTAGGGAACAGTAAAAAACCATAAAGTGAGACTGTGAGCAGTCCATTGAATTAAAAGGAAAAATAATTAGAAAGAGCTGTCATCTGTCCATGGATATTCTGAGTGGAAAAACATGCTGCCAAAACCGAGGTACATAACTGCATTTGCTAAATAAGGTAATTAATAGTTATTGATTGAGGCCATAATAAATCACAGCATTCATAACTATGGTGTTTCCAATGGGTGATAGCAAGCCAACACTCCCATGCTCACTTGCTAAGCAATGTACTTGTCATAAGAAAACCATTCCCTCTAGTGATTCTACTTGTCAAAAAGGAAAGGTGAGGGATGTCTCTCTGCCCATTCTGTTTCCGTGGAACATATTTGTCCACCTTTCCAGATGGAAGTCACTGTCTGCAGTCCCTTCTCAAGACCCCACTTGTCAAATGAGTCTTGTCTCTTTGAAATATTTATATGTACTACATTACTTATATTTCACAGCTACCCTAAGAGTTAGACAGTCTCTGGGACAGATGGGGTGCTCAAAGAGAGCAAATAATATATAGCACAATATCACCAGGCAAGAGACAACTGAAGAACTCTGTGAGGCCAAGGTCCAGGTGCAAGAACATTAATTCTCTTTGTGTCAATGTTTTCATACTATAGTCTGGTGCAGTCTGTCATTTATTTATTTTCTGGGATGCTGCAGCTGTCTCTGGGCACCAGTGATCTCTTGAGCTTGTGGCCTGACATTTCTGTCACCTCTTTCCTGTTCGTTTTCTTCTCAGCACCACATACAAGAATGTCTCCAGGATCCCTGAAGTTTACTCTCTTCCTCCCCTTCCTCCCTAAACACATATGGAAGTGAGTACAGCCCTGCTGGAAAGCTTTGCTGCAGCATTTCCCTTGCAATGGCTTACTAAAAGGGAGTAGAAATAGAAATAAGGGAAAAGGAACACAACAGGGCACCTTAAAGGTAATGGGCAAAGCCAGGGTGACTCCAAATGCTGCAAGAGAGGTGAGAGTTGAGATGGGGAAAGCCAGAGGACTCTCCAGCACTGCATCAGAGATGTTAGCAAGAAGATGGGAAAACAAGGGAATTCTATCTGCAGCACAGGTCTGCATTGAGCTGAACACACAGGGCTGCTCCTGTGATGCTGCTGTGCCGGCCTGAGCTGGGGCAGGCTCTGCAACAGCACAGCACAGGGGCAAGGATGCGACTCGAGGCAGTGAGATAGGGCAGCAAGAGAGCTAAAGAGGGGGAACTAGGAAAGGCAAGGCAAAGCCAGTGTGTGTGGGGAGGGGAGCCCTCTCAGACTGCTATGAATGAACTAGGGAAAACAGCACCAAGTACTCTGCAAAGCACAAACTGCTGGAAGATGGGAAAGCATGGGTAAAGCTACAGTGACAGGATGCAGTTAAACTGTGACTCCCTGTTTTTTTGGTTTTTTTTTTTCCTATTTGGTCTTCACAGGAAAACTGTAAAAAAACATTAAAACATGCAAGTTTGTCATTCTGGAGTGCTGGAATCAGTATCTCTAGGGGAAAAAAAAGTCCTCCCTAGCCTAGAGCTGTCCTTCCCACCATCCTTAACACTATGCTGGTGCTGCTACTGTCCCAGATCCTCCTAGGTATCTCTTGCTTCCAGTAGGAAGCATGCCAAGCTGCAGCTATAAATCCCAAGGGCTCTGCTTTGCTGTCCTTAATTTTCCTCATCTCCACTCCAGGGAATATACCTATGCTGTGCTCACTTTCTTCGCGGTTGCATTTTACAACATTAGTAGTACCTCTGAGCCTCTTGCATATTGTCTTCTTCTTTTTTTTTTTAATTATCTCTCCTCATCACAGAGTGTGTTTGGTACTGAAAGGAGTGATGAAGCAGGAGTCCAGCTCTTTTCCTCACCCAAGTTATTCATCCTGCCTGAGCTTTACCACGCTTCTTCCCTGCACTTCCCTGATGCAGCCAGTCTCAGAGCCATGCTGGGATTTCTGGCAACTAGTTGCTATTGTACCAGATTTTGCTATTTCTGCCTTTACCCAATTATACTTGGATAAACTTCTACTTCCTGGGTTAAGGTTTACATGAAAGCCATTGCAATCCCTTGCCCCCGTGATCAAAATGTTTGTCCACTCCACTTTCCTCAGCTGAAGTGCTCACACACACCTCATCCCACTTCTTGTTCACAAAACATGCAGGCTTTTAACTCAACATTTTCTACCATCTCTATGCTTTTTAGCCTACATATCTAGTTTGCCAGAGATCCTGCTGTTTTTTTGCTTTTGTGCTTTAGGTCAGATTGGGGCTGGTATAGGAGTGCAGACAAGTGTCTCAGCATAACTGGGAGCATCTTTTTCTTGTTTCACCCTTCCTTTGATCTTTTTTTCCTCCCTGCCTCCTTCTCCTCCTGCATTCATGCTTTCTTCTTCCTTCCCACCTTCCCTTTCATGTGTAAAAAGTGAGTTAAAAAAATGTCAAGCTGGTCCTGGTCAAAGGAACTTGTTCTCCCTTTCTTCCATTTCCTTTCATTGCCTCAGCCCCCCTCTCCTAGCACACATCTCCTGGAGTGCACTGGAGAGAGAAGTTTTTCACAGAGAGCAGATACAAAGAGTTTGTGCATGATTCTCCCCTGTTCATGCTCTCTGCCACTGCCAGCAAAGGGTGCATCAATTGCAGATTTTGTCAGTGCCAGGCAGATGAACAGAAATATCTGATCTCTGCCCTGCGGTGGAGGTGGTGGTGCTGGGGAGGGTAAAGGAGCTACACATGAAGCAGATGCCTTCAGCCAGAGAGCTGTGTTGAACCAATTGTCAGCACTCATAGGACACTGTGCTACTTGAATTTCCCATGAGAGGTTTTAAACAAAACTCACAGCATGAAGACAACTGATTGGCATGAGTCAAAGTTAAATATACATAGGACAAGTCTCAGATGGGACATAGTGTGACAGCACACTATGTCTCTCATAGTCTGACACAAAAGGTATCCTGCAGAGTCACTTTTGTGGGAGCACTCAGGTAAGGCTGTGGGCTCACATGCCTTGAAACATCTTGTTGGTGAGAAAACATCCCAGCTGGTACCTTCTCACTTCAGTTGCCCAGTGACCACACTAGTTTTTGGGAAGCTGATCTGTTATCAATGCGTTGACTTAACAAGAAGACCCTGTTTGTCCCCAGACAGAGCCACCCTTACTCCAGGAAGGTGAGTATCTGTGTTTTGGATGCAAAAATCAAGATGCAGAGAAAACTACTTTTCTGCCAGAATCTCCCCTTACTACTGATCTCAGACCACAAGAGCTGGGAGAGATGGTTACAGAAAAGATGAACAGTATGCCAGGCAGGCTGCAGAAAAGAGCATACAATTCAATGCCTGACACAGACCTACTGCTTTCTGAGGAACCATACATTCTTCATCGGTGGTGCAGCAACCCACCAGCCTCTCTCTGTAACATGACAGAGAAAAAATTGAAATACAAAGCTATCAGGAGCCTGTGTGACCCTCCAAACAGTTTGGGCAGTCATACCTTTACTGGTATGGGCTTTGTTCTGCTCAGGAGAATGGGCATGTGGTCCCCAGCTCACCTAGGCCTCACCAGCTGTTTCAGCTGGAGATACCTGAGTCAGCCCAGTTCCTGGTGGACACTTCCTTCCCCCGATCTCTTTTTGCCAACTCTCCAACTGATCACTATTTCCCTTCATTACCACAAATCCAGTCTCCTGGTCTGACTCATCTTCCCTCTGCCAAGACTCTTTCCAGGAGAATCACAAATAAGCACAACCTAAGCTTTGGAAATCCTGGGGCCAGAACTGTTGTTGAAAGCACCGGTGTGCTTACCTCCTCCAGAGGTACTCAAAGCTGGATGTGGGCACTCATGGTTTAATTCAAAATACCTTCTGTGGCCTGTTTCACTGTCATACCTTGCTCTGCTCTTACATATAGTCCAGGGTGGGAAGCGAGTTCATCAGAGGATTTCTGGGTTTAAGGAGAGAAGGCAAGGAGCTGCCTCATTGGGCAATGCATGTCTCAGTGCCACTAAACTTCCCTGCTTTGGGTCTGTAAGCTGGTGACATCTGAAGGGTTAGAGTGCTGCAAGTCTTACCCCTATGAGGGAGGACTCTCTGAACTCATCTGCTAGGAGTCTGTGTCTCCTGGCACTCATTTATGTTGTCCAGAAGTCTCTGCACAGGTACTGCTTGCATATACACTATTACATCTCAGTGTTTTAACCCTATGTGACTTTAAGGAAACTTGGATGTCTGAAGCCCAAGTGTCAAGAGAAATATGGAATGCAAAAAAACCCAGGAGTAGTTGGCCCCTCTCACTTAATCCAAAAACCACCGTCTTCTTGTGACTCAAATCTAGCCCATGGTGAAAAACTAGCCTACAAGGTTCAGGTCCTCTAAGTAAACTTGAGAATGAAGCCTCTATGCTTAACTTGTGCAGAAGTGGTTTCCTTGGATGCTATATATAGTCTATGAGCTACCTTTACAAGTTATTAGTGCCTCTTCATTTTCAGGTGTTGTCGGCCACTGCTGGAGGACTCGACTCAAGAATCCAGTGATATTTTTCTTTGGGTGAACCTGCATGTACATATATATACACACATCTCCATTCTCCTCCTGTCCAGCAACACACTACTGCTACATTTTTAACAAAGCACCTCTTGAAGTCAAAATATTTTAAACAATATATTGCACAAATCCAAAAATTGCAAAATAAGTGTGCAAAGAAGAGGAAACGTTTGGAACTGTGCCTGCTGAAAGGTTGCTTTAAAACAGAACACCCCCTCCAAGGGTTGCTGCTACCTTCTTACCTTTGGGGTTGGTCCAAAACACAATTCCATGTTTCCTCTATGCTTAAATATACGCACATCCTCAGGGTACAGTGGTATCCTTGTCTTTCCTCTGTAACTTCATCCATTTTAGAAAACCCATGGTGAAAGACTCTGCTTCAACTTACTATTTATAATACAATTGTCTAGAACACCAGAGTTAGAAGGGACATTATTGTTAAAACTAAGTAACATTAGAATCATAAAGGTTGGAAAAACCTCTAAGATCATTAAGTCCACCTGTCTACCCAACATTATTATGACCACTAAACCATGTCCATGAGATGCTACATGCAAGAAATTAACAGGAAAACCCTATTGGGAGGAAATTATAGAAACACCAACCACATTTAGCAACATGTTCTTCATTTGAGCTGCTCTAATAATTTCAGAAAAGCTGGGACTGAGGCTACCTGAGGACACCATACTGGTGTGTGGGTGCTATACAGCAGTGAAGCCCTGCTGATGGAGAGGCACAATTTACCAGCAGAGACGTTTCTGCGAGGATCACACATCTCCCCACTGCTCCCAAGCAAAGCAACAAATGAATCTGCACTCACACAGATGGGTTTTGCTTACATAACTGTCTCAGTCACGAATCTCACCCCTCATCAAGAGTATCAGGGAGCGCTCCCCAAGTGAGGCAGTGGGGGATGAAACATAATGTTGAGGTGACACTCATCCAAACTCAGACAGTGAGGCAGAGACATGAGCAGAGCTGAAACAGACTTTCTTCCCTCATTTCTCAGTATGGCTGCAGACAGACAGCATTGCCACTGAACTGTGTATTCCGATGTATAATTACCTGCTTATTAGCTGGCTAGCTCATTGTGCCAAGAAAGTTAGCAGGAATGTGGAGCAAAGACATTTCTCCTCTAACTGTCTTTCAGATTAGAGAAGAAACGACAGTTCATACAACCTGCTGGGAACCTACACATCCTTCACCCTTTACAGCCTGGCAGAGGTTGAAGTTTATTTCTCAGTTACATCTAGTCTTCAGAATAAAAAGAGTTAATTATGCTAGTCTGATGTAAGAGCCAGGGACTCTGATGGCTGTGGCTATTACTGCTTCTAGAGTGATGTGCTGGGCACATGTACCTGATGGCTGACCTCACGCTGAGCCATGAGGGTGTTGGGAGCAACCAGCTTTACCACACACCATCACTCTACCTCACAGAGGAAGAGTAATATAACATAGAGTGTCAATCTGAGGTAAAGCCAAATACAGAGACACTGGAGTCATGATAGGGCTTGGCTTACCTATTGTACAGGCAGCACTTTTTTTTAAAGCTTTGAAACATAATCCCTTGTGTTGCAACCTGCATTCAGGGGCTCCCCATGTGCTGCAGTATTTTCATACAAGTCCTTTTGTGTCTTGAGTGTTGCACACTCACTCCATGGGTTTCCAAAGAAGTTTCTCCATGCATCTCCCTGGGTGGCTTTGCTCTGGTGAAGGGTGAAGCAATTCTCCTTACTAAACCAATACCTGCATCAAAACTTCCCCAGGAAAACCAGATGAGAGTTTTGAGTAATTTGAGAATTCCCTTTAGCAAAGTCACGCAGGAAAATTAGTGGAAAATAGCGTAATTTTTATATGGGCCAAGTAATTCATAGATTTTGAAGACAGAAGGAAATACTGCTGGTCTGAACTGTTCTAATCAGAGTGCATTGTGAGGAACAACCTCCAGTTCTGATTTCTGAGGAGCCAATAATAAACTATTCATTTGTATTTCACACAGAGCAGTTCCATATTCCATCAGGATGCACGAACTGGTATTCTGAAGGAACAATGTGCATTTTGGATTGTATTTACAGCTGTTCAGTAGACCTCAGATTTGCAGGTAAATCACAATTATCTGACTTGCTGGAAGGTTTCATGGCACGTGTCACTGTCACTAAGAAATAAATGCCTCCTATTTTCCCCCTCTGATCTTTCCTGCTTTCTGGCATCAGGACTGAGGGAGACAGGAGCCATCTATGCACTCAGCTTCAGGAGGGACTGAGGGAAACAGTAAGATCCAGGATAGAGGGAGAAGCTGGTGAAAAGACAGAGCAGGACTGACCCAGGAATGAATGGGGATGGGCAGAGAAAGGAGGGGGTAGGAAATGGCCTGAGGGGGGGATACGGGAGCAGCTTGAAGCATGGGAAGAGAAGCAAGGATTGCTGGAAGGGTGGTGGTGGCAAGTGGACAACAGAAATGCAAAATAAACATTGGCTGATCAAGAAATTACCAATAGAAATTTCTCATATTAGCACTTCTTTTTTGCCTTGCTTGCTTGTCTTCATGGAGAATTACATTTCATTTTCAAACCACAGTTCTACATTAATCATCCCTGATGTAGTAAATTGCCTCTTGCAGAAACCTACCTTTATTTAAGACTTTGCGGATAATCTGTTTATGTTGGACTCTGAGAGGGTCACCAAAAAAAAGTGGCAGATGCTGCAAACATATTAAAATGGAGGTAATGTAAATGATTTCAGATTCAAAATATTCCTTCACAAGTAACAACACTTTCAGAAAATATTGTTGTGTCAGTGAGACTTAAATCTACAATCTTGAAGCAAGAGGAATTTTACTGTCTTTTTCCTTTGTATTTTTCTTAACAGGGATCAAAATCAACTTTTCAATAAGCCTCTCTTTGTAGTCAAATAGAAGGAGGTGAAGATACCTCTATAAGCAGAGTTGGCTCAAGGCTTATCAGCAGGGTAGGCAAAATTTAATTTTGCAGCCCAAGGATTTTCTTTTCACCCTTGGGCAGGCAAAATTCAGCTGTATGGCAGCAGCATAATGGGTTCCTCCCAGGATGTGTTTCTCCTTTTCTACTTCCTTGATACTGCACAGCTCAGGGGGAAAGGCTGGACAGTGGACTTGTACCTGCTGCAGCTATGATCATCCTCACCTCTTCCAGCCCAGGCAAACTGGGCTGCCGGTTGCCCCTGGCAGGCTCCCACCTTTGGCAGCCAACAGCTTTTCCTGTGCCTGATACCAGCCCTGTCTGTAGTGAGGTAGAGAAACTTGCATCTGCAAAGCTGAGCCTGGAATCATTATCTTATAGCTGCAAATGTAGCCTCCCACTTAAATGAAAGGATGCAGATAATTGGGTTATCTCGTATAAACCATATTCTTCTGCCCTATAAATGTAACCAGTGCGCATGATGCATTCTCACTGTGCAAGGGGGTGTTGGGAACAGGGGTGGCTTACTCACCCCAAACATGATAGGACTTCTCGCCTGCCCTTAGTGCACACACCTTCAGTGGGTTGTGACATTCACACATATGCACCCTCCCCATTTGAGGTCCATGGGAATACAATCAAGCTGATGATTTCCAGTGAAATCAATAAGGAAGGTAGAGCACATCAACAAAATCATTAATGATTTCTCTCAGTTATAATCTTGTTTCTTCAAATACAGCTGTTGCTGGAGCCTCCAGCCAGAATTAATGATATGGAAAATCTGAAGGACAATAAACAGTATATTTGTGAGACAGAGGGATGTGAACAAACAGTAAACAAAAGGGAAAATGTCAAAGGGGTTAAATCTTTAATAAACTGCCGCTCCAATATTGTCTGATAAGCTCTCCTTCAGACATTTCACAAATACTCTCCCTTGCTTTCAGAGTCAGACTGGTCTTTTTGAAGCAAAACACATTTCACAAGACAAAATTGTGAAGGAACCAGAATAGGCCTTTAAAATAGAAATAGACTGTAACCTTATACTTACACTGAAAACAATAAGATGAATGCACACTGCTTGTAGCTGGGTTTCCTCATCCCTCGTAGGTACACAGTCTGTCCTGTGTTCAGCACAGAGCTCACTGATATTCAGTAATTTCTGCTGTTTATGAAGTGAATCAAGTAGGTACATTTTGCAATTGTTAATACTAAGGGTAATAATATACACACACATGCATCCACCCACATAAGTAAAGAAAGGTTAATAACAATCCAAAAATATTTTGTATGGCAGAAAGAACACAAAAACATTGTCAGCAAAGTTGTTGGAAGACAGCAGCAGTTAAATGAAGGTTGGTAGTTTTGGGCACATGAGTGTAGGACTTAATCTGTGTTTATCTGTCCAGCCTGGGCAAACACTGTATTCATGTCTTTTAAAGGAGTTTGGGATGAAAAAGGTTACAATCCCTGTATGTCTTAAATCAAGTAGCCAACAATGTGGATGAAAAGGGCACATTTATGAAGCCAATGAATGAAAGGATAAATTTTCTTAGGCCTGATTTCATGGCACGGGTGCATTTTTGTGACTTCTGGACTTTGTAAGAGTGACTCAAAATGCAGAATTCTAATCCCCCCAAGATGCAGAGAAAAATAATCACTGATAAAGGGGAAATGCTGAATTCCCAGTATCTAGTCTACTCCAAGAAAGTCTGTTGGCTGTATAAGGCAAACTAATCTGTTCCAAGCATCAGCTTTTTTGTTTCTTGTCGTAGTTCACATATATACACATGCTCAGTGGGAGAGAGACAAAGAGAGCGAGGAGGAGAGGGGAAGAGGCTACATCCATACATATCAATGACTCTTGGAAGAAAATACCTAATACATGGAGCTGGAGTTGGAGAAAGGTATTCTGCAGTTCTCTTGGTGAACTGCAGCCAAGATCAGTTCAGAGCTATAAGAAATAAAAACTGCACAGAAGACAAAAATCAGGGCATGTTTTTAACCATATGGGCAGGGGGAAACAGTTACAGACTCTGGCTGGGAGAAGCAGATGGCAGTGAATTACGAGAACAGGGCATTGCTGCTGTTGCAGCCGCTACTGCAACTGCCACAGCTCAGCTCTTTTCCATCTGACAGAAGGGCCTCTGGGCAGCCAAAGATGAGTCAGATGTGTGCGTTGTACAGGCATCTCTGGAGAATCCCAGTTTTCCCCTTTCATTTGTGTCATGCAGCTTCAGGGTTTGAAATGAGTTGTGTAGCCCCTACATTCTACGAACACCTTTCCCTTCTCACTGTATCTTTCCCAGTGTCTGAGCTGCGGACAACCCCAATGAGCACAGTGTGGTTGGATGGCATCATGCAGAAGGCATCCCTACTTTTTCCAAGCAAGGGTGCCATCAGCATCCTCTTGACTGTTTCAGCAAAAGTCCTGAAGTAATGCCAAGCTGAGAGGCATTGAGGACACTCACATTGAAACCACCTTACTCACACTCCTTAGAAAGACCTGCAGGCTTCACCTACAAACCCAAGGATGTTCAGCAGCCACCTTGCAAATCTTCAAGATTTGGTAAAGCCACTTAAACCTCTAGGTTACCCATTAGCACTACTGAATAACCCCCATTGGCTTTGGGAGACATCTCAGCCCCTGACTAACACTGGCCCCAATCCCAACAGACAGTGGAAGCAGAAGGATCATATTTTGAGCTGGAGACTGGACAAAGCACATATCCAGTGTATCCAACCACACAAGAAACTCCTAGCTGCTTGCAAAAGAGAAACTATGCCAGCAACAGCACCTTGATTTGCTCTTTTTACACAAAACCTAGCTGTTGGTTTGAAGCTGGAGAGCAGTTTCCTATCCTCAAAAGACTATTTTAAGCTCCACAGAGAGCAGTTGTTGAACAAGCTCTGTTAATACAGAAAAGCAGTAGCAAATCCTTTTCACCTTCTTAGCTAATGGCTTCTCCTCCTGGAAAAGAGATTCCCGAGGAAAGAAACAAACGGTTCTGTCTCTGCCACCAAACCTGACCTGAGCCTCACTGCAGAAGGCTGCTCACCCTGACACGTGGGAGGGGAAGGTCCACCTCTGGGGAACTGATCTGCCCTCAAATACAGGACTACAGGCTGAGAGCTGTGCTGAGGGGGGAGAAGATGAGCGGGCTGAGGAATTATTGCTCTCTGTGCTTTGAGACCTTCTGGGACAAAATTTAGGATACTTAACTGCTGTAATACAAACATTTTATGCAAATCTTATCTTTGTCTTCTGCATACTGGTACATAATTTGCATCTGATTATCAACTTTAGGTTTATTGTTTTATTCTAAACAGAATTCCTGCTGCTGAAAGGTGTTGGATTGACAGGACTGGTGAATAAAGTCATCTCACTAATAAGGGGTAGGAAAAGAACAGCTTACCACACTGGGGTCTGCCATTATTCCGCACCCAGGGCCAACAGCGAGAATGCCAGCCCTTGGCCTCTTCTGAGCCTGTCAGCTGATGAAGAGCAGGGCTGTGAATGTGGAATCCCTGTGAACTTTCTACAAAAACAATCCAAATTCCTTTAGGAAGGAGCAGCTATTCTCTTGGGTTGGAATCACATTTGTGCTACACACACACAAAGGGTTCCAATACCTAGCTGGTTCTGAAGTCACATCCAAGTATCATGAGAAAGTTGACATAGTGGGATCTTTACACATAAAATGAAAGCCTTTACCCTCTTGACCTAGAGGAGAGGAGGCTTTTGGTCTCCCTGGAACATGCATAAATATTGCCAGCCCTGTCTCCAGAAGGAACAACCTGCTGAATCCTTTTCCTGACTGTAGTAGGTTGCCTTGCTTTGTGTTGTGAAACAAAAAGATTTGCCTGTGGCTAAAATGGCTCAAGTCAACTGGACTCAGTGGCTTGATTCCAGTTTAACCTGGCTGAGAACTGGCTCAGTTACACCACATTAGCAGAAACCTTCTGGGTTTATTTTATTTTGTAAAAATAAATGATAACCAGAGATCAGTGACTTCAGGTTCTATAACATGTGGATCTTACCAGTTACCTTCTCTGTCTCTGGTAAGATACATTTTTATCTTCTTGACTGGGGCACAGGGCCCTTCCTTGTGCTGGGGAAGCACAGGAACTATTCACAGTAGCTACAGGATGAGATGGGGAATGAAATACCAACCTACCCTGCAACACAAAGCTGCTTCAGTCAAGCCAAAGGATGAGGACAAATGAATGTTAATCATGATCCTTAGGCTTCTGCAGTCACAGCACTGAGCAATACAAATCTGTCCACTTGACTTTGGGATGGATGGCTGTTCTAGCTCTGTTTGTCCTGTCAGTAAAGTATTCAGCCCCAGTAACAGCTGCTTCTGTAAGAGTGCCAGATTAAGAAAAATAATGCAGACTTAGTGCTCTTTACATGGATTGCATGGGCTGACCCTGCTCCAATATGCACACCCACGAATCTTCTCAGCTCATTACCTCATTGAACACGGCTTCTCCTCTGTAAGGACAGAAGCTGGGTGATACCTTGACAGAATTTGAACATGACATGCTAAGTCAGAGCTGGAAATAGCTGACTGAGAGCTCTGGGCCTGGCCTGGCAGGGAGGTGGAACGCATCAGAAAAATGCAGCCCCAAGAAGGGCATGTGACAGCCCTGCTGGACAGGACATTCGGCTTTGTAGAGGAGGGGGCAAAGCTTTCCCCATCATTAAAATATTCTTCGTTATTTCTGCTCTTGCTCTTTGCTAACACATCCTTAGTATTTCACTTCTCTGTACAGTCAGTTCTGGGTTAAAAAGGCAGAGTATGCATTGTATAAATAAAGTTTGTTGTTTTCCTTTGAAGTATGTGGGAAGGCTTTGAAAACTCAACTGTGCTGTTCCAAATAATCTCAACTTTCTGCTCTATTTCTCTGGTTAACCTTGCTGACTCAAAACAACAAAAAGCATAGCCTGAAGGAAATAGTGCTCACTGCTTTCTTAACTTTCCAATGGCACTTCACCAGAGATATTTTCTTTTTGTTAAGATCTTTGAAGTCCATTCCTCTCTTTCTGTGTGGATTCCCATTGAGACCAAATGGCTCTTACCAGCCTGCTTCCCTAGGCATGGAGTAGGAAGCGTGGCTGCCTTCCCCAGGTTGTAACAAGAGGCAAGAGTCAGTGAGGGGGCTGCTGAGATGCCAGCAGTAAACAAGTAAACACAGAGATATGTTTTGTTTTCTTCCCAGAGAATGGTGGGAGACATCTTCCCTGCCCCTAGCTGCATTTACAAACTAATTGCCTGGAGAAGCAAGTGATGGGAACTTCACATCAGGACAGGCTTCTGCAGAGCTTTGATAAGATACCTGTCTGGTGGAAGAGGTTGAAATCTGCCAACAAGATCACTTGAGAGAAAGCAGACACCCTTCCTGCTACAGTACTTTGGGGCAAGAGTCCACCTCCTCCTTCATCTGGGCTCAAAGGACTCTGCAGTTTGCTTGACAGCTTCAGACACTTTTCTCAAGAGACTTCTTCACATGCTGGTGTCACGGTTTAGGGTCAGGGCAGCCCCTTAGACCTAACAGACGCTCTCTGTTAACCCCCCTCCCTCCCCAAAGG
>JANIJG010003559.1:0-54650 GCA_024611175.1 Megaceryle torquata
GCTGCTCTCCAGCAGATCACCTCCCAGTCTGTACTGGTGTACTTTATTATTCTTCCCCAGATGCAGGACTCTGCACTGATCCTTGTTAAACCTCATTAGGTTCTGCTCTGCCCAGCTCTCCAGTCTGTCCAAGTCTTGCTGGTGGCCACACAACCTTCAGGTGTATCTGCCAATCCTCCCAGCTTTTTTCACCATCAGATAGGCTGGGATGAAGACATTTAATTTAAAACCCATCCAGACCCAGTACATTCAAACAGTATATTTTCTTTTAATTTTGCAAGGCAACTCAAACTGATTTCTTTATATTTTCATTCAACCATTGGTTAAGATAACCATCTTACCTTCCATCCATCTGACGCCTGCACAGTCATTTTATCAGTAAAGGCATAAGCTAGGTGTAACTCAAGGAAATTGGTGAAGATTACTAGTGAAAACCCAGGCAATGTTTTTCTCAGAGCGTCTCTCAGGGAGAGACTCAAAATTCATATATGTACATGCACTGAGCTCGGGCCTTTTTGCAGTATATTAATTTTCTTGTAGTTACACAGTGTGGCATTCTTTGTAAGATGTTAGTTTTGTCAGTACATGATACAATCTGACAAACTAAATAAGTATTTTGTATCTGATTCTTCTGAAGATTTATGATAAAGGTATCCAAAAAGTTGCAGAATTGTGAGCTTCATGTGTACACCTTTTATACAGCAACATATAAAATATTAATGCTCACTTTAAAAATTAATGCATCCATCAATAAATTATCCTGCTTTGTACAGCACCATATTAGTGCATTGAAAAACACATACATTGTAAAACACATATTAAAAATTAAAATAATTATTCTTCTCTCCCATAACTTTTCATCATCATGGGAAAGTCAGGGAGGGGAGGAACATGTATGATGATGAAATTATGAGCAAGTCAGTCCACAATAATATTCGTTCAGTTACGATTATGAAATACAGTTTAACAAAAATGCATAACTGTATAACATTTCTTTTTTGTAACATCAGTACCATTACCTATGGTTGCAAAGGTGCTCTGGAACATTTTTTAACATAAATGTTGATAAACCATACCATAGTTGCAATTCAAGTCTTTCAAAATGATCACAGAAATTTTTTTGTCAAACTAGTCCTTCACTCATTATAGCTGCAAATAAATCAATGAAAATGCTTATGGTGTTTTGCAATACAAGATTAAAGGCCATTTCTTTCTTTCCTTGGAAGTGAATCTAATGGCAGTGAGCTGTGCCAGATGGACACCGCTTGTTGGAGAAGTCTTTCATTATACACAGCTGGCTACACCCAGAGTAACATCAGTGGAGTTGGGCTCAATGCAGCCTGTGGAGTTTGCTCAAGCCACCTGTCAAAATCCCCAGCAATTCCCCAGCTGCATCTAGAGATAGCTTTCAGCTGCCACCTTGTCCTGAGGCCCATAGCACAGCTTGGCAGCTGGTTTCATTGCTTTCCTGGAATTCCCTGTCTTCCAGGAGGGGAATGAGCAGGCAATTCCTGCTGGCTTCCCTTTGTGTCCCTGCACTTCTTGCCACAAAACTGGATAATCTCTTCTTCTCTTCTCTTCTCTTCTCTTCTCTTCTCTTCTCTTCTCTTCTCTTCTCTTCTCTTCTCTTCTCTTCTCTTCTCTTCCCTTCCCTTCCCTTCCCTTCCCTTCCCTTCCCTTCCCTTCCCTTCCCTTCCCTTCCCTTCCCTTCCCTTCCCTTCCCCTTTTTTCTTTTCTTCTTTTTCTTTGTTTTCAATTTAATTTTCTTTCTTTTTCCTTTTTCTATTTATTTTTCTTTTCTTTTTCCTTTTTCTCTTTTTGTTTGGGAGGTATTCCTACTTTTGTCCTCTTTTACATACAAGTGAGGCAAAAATAATGTACATGTAGCACATAGCTTTTGAAATACAAAGGCATAACATTACTTAATTCAAGCTCCAATTTAATTGGAAGGCAGTGTAATGTTACTCATTTCTTTTGACTCTATTCTACTTCTGAAAGTAGAAGAGGTGCTTACTGATGGATATCAAATTATCACTTTCCACAATGGTACTATAAAGGTGATCAGTTCTGATAAAAGGATGATAATGATTAGCTTTTAAATTGGAGGTGTAAAGAAGATTGTGCTATATTAGAGAGTGGTGTGTATTTTTTTTTTTTTCTTTAAGGAAAATAAAACTATTAAGTGATTTTCCAACAAGGTCCTATCATTTATCTTGATCTATCAGTTCTGGGAGAAATTGATGAGGAAGGGTGTTGGTTTAACAACACTGAGTTGTTCACCTACAAGGACAAAAGTGGAAAGAGATGAAGGATAACAGTTAAAGAAGGAACAGATGTGTAGTTGGTCAAGCAGTTTAATGGAGACTGAAAGAAGGAAAAGGACGGGGAAGCCACCTGAAGCAAGGACTCTTTTTTTCTACATTTGTAGGATAGGTTCTTCCCTCTTGGCATTATGTAACTATAATAGTTAATAATAATGTGAGCTAAAGATGAAATAAGTGAAACCTTGACAGAAGTGGGACTATTTTAAATTAATAGTGCATGGGTAGGAGCTGAAGAAAGAGGTGGAAAGATGACTTTCTGAGGTGCACTGTTCTCTTGTATGCTGCAGAGATGAAAGTAGCACCATCTAGATGCAGCCATGAGGAGGGGGTTGAGTGAAAAGAAGGAACAACAATGCTAATATGGCTACTTTTATGGATGGCAGATACAGAAAATTACCTTCAAATGACTTTTTTAAGATGCCTTATTTTTAAGTGCATTATTATGGTTGAATCTGCTTATGCAAATACTGTGAACATGCTGCATACACTTCAGTCTCCTTCCAGATGTATTATTATGCAGATGCACAGACAACCCCCACTGCCTATCCAGATGGCCTGGAGGTTCTGTGGTTTCCTAATAATCAGATAGGTTTACAAGAGCTCAAAACTGTGAACTTTAAATGCAGGAAAGTTTCTATTATGAAAATATTATCTGATTCTGACTCCAGCAGATTGAGCATTTTTCTTCTCATTTTGCATTGTCTTTGCATTTCACTTACAGTGTGTTCCTTTATTTTACTGCTTGCTTTCCTCCTACAAATAAAAGATTGTAATGGGTTGTAAATGCTCTTCTAATTTTGATTATCTGACTATCTGAATCTTTATTTAGTTGTATACTGGATATTATTTCCATCCTCACTACAATGTCCAAAAAATCTGATCTAGTTCTGTGTAAAGCAATATGAGAGAATGCTAGACAGAGTTTTTACATCTTCTTTTCCACAGAAAAAAAAAAGAATTATCCTGATGACGCACAAGAAATTATGTTCCCAGATCACACAGTGAAATGCCTCTATAGTGAAGGATTCAAGGAAACTTTTTTACCTGATGGTACAGTAGTAAAAGTAGAAAAGTAAGTCTTGTGTTAATGACAGGAACCAGGCGTTGGACACACGTACAGTGATATCAACATTTAAAACTGTGGTTGGATTCTGCATGGCTGGGAAAATTTTTGGATTAAAGTAGAAAGTATTTGTAAGATAATGAGAGTTTTCCTATAATGAGTCACAGAAAATTGTTCACTTCCACCTTGATTAATAGGTGACTGTTTATCACTGGCAAAGTGACTGTGTAATATTCATCATTTAGTTACATGTAACTTTATACTGGCCAGGACTGCTGGGAGATCACCATTTGTCTGTATTAGCAATGTGGGCACTAAAGGACTCAGGATGAGGACTCCTGAGATCTCACCCTAGCTTTTTTATTCCTTGTCTGATCTTGAGCAAGGCATTTCATGTATTATCTCTCTATTCCTCCATGTAAAATGAGGAAAAACAACAACAGGACTTTCTTACACATGCTTCTTCCAGGCTTAGGGAGGATTCTGTTGTAAAGTAGATTTCCTGCTTGCAAAATGCCTTGAAATCTGCATGAGGAAGTCATGTAAAATGCAGATCTTCACCATCTGTTAGGTATTATACTATAGAATTGTAGAATCATAGTATCATTTAAGTTGGAAAAGATCATTGAGTCCAACTGTTAACCTAAACACCAGTAAACTATGTCCCTAAGCACCACATCTACAGGTTTTCTAAGTACCTTCAGGGATGGTGGCTCCACATCTTCCTTGAGTAGTCTGTGCCAGGGCTTGACAACACTTTCAGTGAAGAAATTTTTCCTAATATCCAACTTAAAGCTGCCCTGGGATGGCTTGAGGCTGTTTCCTCCTGTCCTATCACTTCTCACTTGGGAGAAAAGACCAGCCCCCTCCTTGCTACAACCTCCTTTCAGGTACTTGTAGAGAGCAATAAGGTCTCTCCTGAGCCTCCTTTTGTCCAGGCTAAACAATCCCAGTTCCCTCAACCGCTCCTTATACAACTTGTGCTCCAGATCCTTCACCAGTTTCGTTGCCCCTCTTTGGACATGCTCCAGCACCTCAATGTCCTTCTTGTAGTGAGGTGCCCAAAACTGAATACAGTGTACAAGGTGTGGCCTCACCAGTGCCAAGTACAGAGGGATGATCATTTCCCTAATCCTGCTGGCCAACACTATGTACAGAAGTACCTTTGTATTGAAATCTTATTGTAAGTTCAGATCTCTAATGCCAACCCATGTAAATTCTGAGGTGTAAACCTATATGAGAAAGTTTCCACTTGATATTATTTTCCACTTTCACTGTGTCACATTAGACAGCTTATTGAGACAAATTACTAACAGAAAGATCCTTCTCATCACTTCATTCATTGCTATTTTTTTCAGGAACGAAGATAAGATAGTGGAATTCAGTAATGGCCAAAAGGAGATTCACACTGTGCAATTCAAGAGGCAGGAGTAGCCAGATGGCACTGTAAAAACTTCATTGCAATGGCAGACAGGAAACCAAGTACTCTATTGGATGAATTTGAATCAAAGATGAGGATGGTAATATCATCCTAGACAAGAAGTGAATTCTCCCTTCAAAGGGCTGCACTGTACATAACTAGCTCAACCCATTTTCTTGGCAGGTCAGAACTGTTAAGAAGACTTAAGTCTTGTGAAAATGAATGGATGGATCTGTAAGGCTGAAATTTACTTTGTTTCAGTGACTGGTTCTTAGTTTGGAATAATCTTACCTGTATGAAATGTCTCTTGAGTGACACATGAAGGAGATGCAGTCATGTCTTCTTTATGTATGTAACATTAAAATAAATGCCCACAGAACTTCTCAACAAAGTGTTTGTTTCATGATACCCATCGCACTTTCCCTTGATCCTCTGCTAGAGAATTACAAAAGGGACTCATAAGACTTATAAGGAGCTTGTAAGAACCTCAAATTTACAAAGCTTTTTGAATTTCAGTTCAATGCTGCCTTATACTGACTAAACAAATCTACATGGTTGGGTATTTTTCTCAGTCAACCATTGTGAAATATGTGGAAGTGATTAATGGTTTCAGATTGATTGATTCTTTGAAGCACAAGATCCCAGCAGGTATCAGACCTTATTATGAGCTGTACACTAAACCAAAACCTGAGCAGAAATTGAACAGTCACAGCTCTAGATGTCCCCTCCAACCTAAATTATTCAATAATTATATGATCATAATCTAAGAAATCTGTTTTGTGCATTAGAAGATGAAATGTAATATTTATTCCATCCTGGTCATTATTCTGGAAGAAACAGCCCTTTCTTCTTTCCTCAGACCTCCTCTGTGTTGCTTTGTTTTTGAATTAACCTCTCCCACTATTGCTTTTATTCTTTCAGTAGTGCAAAAATATGTCTGCTTAGTGATTCTCTTCTGTTTTAAGGCACTTGGTACCTAGGGGATTAATCATTTATCAGATGCTGCTTTCAGCTGCCTTCCCCATAGACTGTCTGTCCATCATCTTTCTCAAATTCTTCCAAAGCACTGAAGCATTTCCCCTGTAGGGCTCAGCTCATTACCTGCCCATTGACTGAGAAGACCAGTTATCTTCTTATGCCCTTCAATTTCCTGGAGCAACAAACACACTTTCATAGCATGCTGCTTTAGCCTTTTCTCATACCTAAGTGCAAAATAATTGCAAGATTGTGGAATTGTTCTTTCTTCTCTTCAGTTTCCAGTGAGTCAGACTATCTGCAAATCACCATTCAAATTACAGACTATCTTTGGAAGAAATAGATTCAATAGAGCTGCTAGTATTGATCATACACATGCTTCAGTTCATGAATTTACTTATGATGCTGCAAACATCCATGCAGTTTGATGTTGGCTGGTGTGATAATAAAATTGCATATGTTTTTCCTGTACTCTTGAATAACAAATGAACAATTTACAATCCTGTGCTTTTCACTACTATTTAATATATCTCCTGTGTTCTGTAAGGGGAAACTCTAAACAGCAGAAATCTAAGTTATCATACTTTTCCATGTGCTTCATTCACCAAGAATTTCAGTTCAGTGCTGCCTTACACTGATCAAACCAAATCTACACTGATTTCCTTTTTTTTTTTTTCCCCCTCAATTAAGCATCATGAAAAAAGTGAATATGATTAAAGTTTTCAGTTTTGCTGGGAAACTAGATGTGATACTAATGTTTTCTAAAGGACCACTGGTTTTATTCCCAGGAATTCCTTTTAACAAAAGGTCCTTGTTCTCCGGTTCACATGCTGATATTCTGTTTCTATAGTAATACAGAAAACAGGCTTTTTTACAGGTTTTAGCCTTAAATCTCTGATTGCTATTCAATAACCTCTGTATATAATCCCTTGTAATAGTACCTTAACTAAGGAACAATTTTGTTTGTATGCTGCTTGCTCCTCACTTCCTTCAGCACTCTTGACTCTACCTGCAGGAAGCATTTCGAGTCTGGTGGTCCTGCACAGGTGTAATACCTCGGACAGATGGGCAAGTCAGTCTCTATGTGTGCAGCAATGCATGTGTGCAGGCACCTTGCTGGCATGTGCAGGCACCTTGCTGATGCATGTACTCACCTTGTTAGCACCTCTGTACAGGGAGGTTGTAATGGAACGTAAGTATGGGCCTGGTTCTACTTTCTGGCAAGTCAATGGCAAACCTTCCACTGGTCACATCAAAGGGTGAGACTACTACCAAGGATCTCACAGTATTTTGCCAGCCCATGTCTGGCCACTGTTTTTACCAAGACGTGTTTCTCGGGTGGTATTTTATAGTATAATAGCAAAGGGACTATTGAAATAAGGGGCACAAATCTGTTTTGAAAAGGTTGAGACAGAAGAACACCTAAGTAAATGACAAGCTCTGAGAGGTATGCTTTAATTGGAAGTCCTTCACAGATGAGCTATGACACATGCCACATTATTTTCACAGGCTAATTCTCACACCCCATCTCCTCCACCTTCCACTTCCATTAGCTACCCAGAGGTAATAATAGCTCTACCAGCTATAGTTCATAGTTGCAGGAACACGATCCAAAAGAAGTGTGACTGCATTTGTATTTAAACTGTAACAATACACATACCTACTTTACTATGTTTCTTTTTGTCATAGAGGGTTTATAGTGAACAAATTTTTATGAATCCTTCAGGGAGACAGAACACAGCTGGGAAACCCCACTTCTTGTCTTTCCACAGGTTTCCTGGCATTAGTAGAAGCATGATACAGCCAGGATTTGGCCTCAATTATGGTTCATATTGAGAATACACTGTGACTGCTGAACTGTTACGTCCCTTCAGACAGCTGGGGGCAGCAAAGATGTACAAGGGAAGTGTAGTACTTCGACCATCACCTCAAATGCTCCAGTTCAGTGTTAGTATTTTTCCATGCACATATGATCACCAGTTTTATTGCAAGCAAAACGAAGCTGGCTTCTCTTTCAAACACAATTTTCAGTGGTTACTGTACCAATCAGGTGATTAATGCAGTCTGCGAGAAAGAGGTTTGATCCAGTCTTCTGAATGTGATATTTGTAGTTTATATTCTACCTTATTATAACAAATTTCTCTGTTGCCTTGGGAATACTAATTATTTCTTGATTAAGAGTTTATCTGAAACAAAAATCTGGAGCATATGAATTTCTACAGAAACCTACCTGTCATAATATGAGAGATACTTCATACTGTTGTTGCATACAGTGCAAAATTAATGGAATGGAATTTTGAGAAGCTGACTGGATTCTTCAAAAATGTGATAGTTTTGTGTTATTCATTGTCCTGGGTTGAGTGAGAACAGAACTAATTTTGTTCAGTGATTTGACTTTTCAGTTCAGTACTTCTAACTGCACTGTCTGAAGTTAGCAGCCTGTTTCACAGGCAGTGTCATCTGGCAGCAGTGGTAACACCACATGTTTAGAGTTAGTACCAAGGATTGGTGTGCAGACCAAGGCCACTGCTGGATCTTGTGTATCACATTGAGGGGTGCAGAAAGAAAAAGGCCACACCTGCAGGGAGGAGCAGACAGGACAGGTGACCCTAAACTGACCAATGAGGGATTCCATCCCATAGATGTCATATTTGGTATAAAGCTGAGGGATCATGAGGGTCTTGTCCCTCTTGGCCTGCCATGCCAGTTCTGCTTGGCTTGGCTCAGGTCCTCTTCTGTTTCCTTAGATCTGAGGAGGACTCTGGTCATTCTGCCTTTGATCCTGATCTGTGTGTTCCTGAATCCTGTACCAGAATCCAGCTCATGAACATGGCTCCCATCTGCTGCTGGGCCCAGCCTGGGACTCTACTGGTGCCTGCTCCACAGCATCAGTGGTGACGGTGATGTAATTGCCATCAGAGGGGTTGGGTTCGATACTAGTTTTGCATATATTTGTATATATTCAATTTTTATTATTATTATTTTATTTTTCATTACAGATGTTCTGTTTTCCTTTTCTAATTGCTAAGTCTCTCTCCCTTATTCCCTTTCTCTTCCCCTTTGGGGAGGGAGGGGGGTTAACAGAGAACATGTTATAGGTCTAAAGAGCTGCCCTGACACTAACCCCTGACGTTCATATTACCTGCACTTTGTAAACTGTGTACATGTTGAATGCTCCCTTGTGTAAAGTGACTGGTCTCTCAAGTGAAAAAGCCCTCTTAGCTATGAAAAGAATGAAAAAAAAAATTTTTAAAGACTGACATTTTTGAAGATGTTTGAGAAATTTTATTCTCCATTTTTATTCTGGGATTACTTTAATATTGCAAGAATTACCTTAAAAATTAGTACTTCAATTTAATAAAATAAATATCTCATGGTAATTGCTAAATCACAATTTTAAAATTCTGTATTGTTTGAAATATCTCTCTTTCAAATACAGTTTCAGTGTATTTCTATGTCCTTCCAGCTAAAGTTGTCATTTATGTCTTGCCTATATAATATAACATCACGAAGTTACACAAGTTAAATAGCCTACCCTTCTCTTTGTGTTCTGCTGTTTTGATGCTGTTTGCTCACTAATTTGCTTATTTCCTTTATTATGCTCTTTATATCTGTCCCATCCCTGGAAGCTTGAAGTGCAGCTTCATTGAAAGGAAAAATAAGGACAAAATTTCCTACATGGGTGATAGGCCTCTGGTCTTTATCAGAGAGGAAATAGGGGCATGCAGTTAACTTGTAGTTGCAGAAGTCAGGTGAAGGTAACCAGCGGCTGAGTTGGGCAGACTTGTGTAGAGAATGTCCATTTTCTGGAATTTGTTTATTTTTAGTTTCAGCTTTTGCTCTGGAGGGTATTTTTGGCATGTTCATACTTTCCCGCAGCTGGGAAGTCACTGTTTCTCTTGGATATGCTCTGGCAGTTTTCCTCGTCAGGGTAGCCACCTTACAAATTGATCTTCTTGCAGCCTTCAGGGCAGGCTGCACAGAAGAAGCAGAAGTACATTTACACAATTTTTGGCAAGTGAGTAAGCCAGGAGTCTCCTTGGTGACACTTTTACCAGCTGTGCTCCAGGGCACCTGCCTTCTGCCAGCATTTATCCTGGCCACTTGGTCTTGCCTGAAAGCATCAATTTGCTTGTAGTTCAGCAGTTCAACAATGTCATGAAGAAGTTTTCTTTTCACAGTGTCATCAGTGGAACAGTCTAAACACAAGGCTGGACTGTAGTTGACTTCTATAAGCCACGGCTTGAATTTGTCATCAATCAGGATGTCAAAGCCAAAGAGCTCAAAGCAATTGGAAGCTGCTGGTAAGGGTGTTACAGCAAGCAGGGTGAGAATCACTATGTTATTGATCTTCTGCCAGAGGACCATGTCATCAACCCCAAATATTCGAAGATAAGAACGAAATTTGCTGAATGTCCATTTGCAGCCACAGCCAATCCCTTCTTTATATTTTTCATATGAAGCTCCATATTTGTTGATGCTGGTGTTTGTTAGATGCGCATACACATTGTCCAGAGAATCGAGGTCAAACTTTTCTGTGGCAAACCTCACCAGTCCTTCTTCGTAAGTGTAAATGGTGAGGGGGCAAAAACTGGTGACACACACATAAAGGCGCAGATCCAGTTTGTACCCTGAAATGAGCAAGGGGTTACTAATGTACTTCTGTACAATGACTGCACAGTCATATACTAAGTCTTTAATGTCTTGGAAAATGAGTATGCCCCTTCCACGGGAGAGATCCACAGGCTTGCAAATCCAGTAGCTGGGTCTTTTGCCTAATGACTGTCTCTCCTTGCTGTATTCTGCTATAAATTTGACATAGTCATTGGGCATGATGAATGCCATTGGACTAAATTCATACAGAGCTGATCCATATGCTCCTTTCATACGTTTCAGATGCCTTACCAAATAGTCTTTTCTGGTGATACGGACAGCTTCTGGGTAGTGGTTGAGTCTCTGCCATGGTTTAATGTTGTGGTGGTCTGTCATGCGGAAAGGAGAGTTCCGCCAGTACAGGTTCCAGTCTGCGTCATCTTGCTCCTTTTTGTCAAATTCAGTCCATCCACGTTCCAGTAAAACCTCACGGACTATTTCAGGGACATTCTCATGGAGGCGGAACACCAATGGCCTCAAGATATCTCTTGTATTATAGTCATCTGACATAATTTCCATATTACTAGCTGAAAGAAAATAGAATCACCAGGAAGGAAACAAGGAAATTAATACCACAGGTTGTGCTAGCAGTTATCACCTTCACTCTATTCTTAATGCCTGTCACTCTCAATGTATTCTCAAAGCACACTGCCCTTGAGTGTTTCTATGGTCCATGACTGAGATGTCAAAGGCTGTGTTTAAGCTGAAAGATATGATGAGAGGAGGGTTTTACAGAAGGGTCCAGGAGTTTTTCAGGGAGACTGGAAAGCAGGGCAGTGGTTTTAGAAGTGTATGGCTACTTCACCATAGGACTGCAGTGTAGGTTAAAAATAGCCCAGGACCACCTTATATCATGTAGTGAGGGAATTATTGCCTAAAAATGAAGGGATTTGAAGTAAGCTTTGGTCCAGGATGTGAGGGATGAGGCTCCTATTGGAGCAATTTCTCTGAATCCCCTCAAAGATCAGAAATTCCCTAACTGTACAGACTGTAGCTGAATTCTCCTTAGTCAGTAGTTTTCCTTGGGTGAGTGGTTTATAGGGAACAGGAGAGAAACATGGTAAGTAGGTACTGAAGTACAGTCATGATGTAACAGGACTTCCATAAAATACCTTGAAGGGGAAAGTAGTCTTGCTGTGCGTCTTGCAGTCAATGCTTCTTTTCAGACCCTAGGAAGCTGAGGGCTTGCTGCTGAGCTTGCACACAAACATAATGTGGTGGTTCCAGGCAATGTTTGTTATCTTTGCTTCCACTTTCTTTCCTGGGAGTTCTTTTTCCTGTATGCTAAAAAAACCACAACAAACCACACAAAAGTTTTATAAACCACTAAAGTTTTATAGTAGCTGCTTCAAATCCTTGGGCGAAGATTATTAAATTAAGAAAAAAAATATGTATTTTAAAGCAGCCATCATTTGGATGAGTTAATTTACAGACTGCAGTTACCTTTGTCTTTTCTGCAGTGCTCAACATGGCTACTAGCAGTGTTTTACTGAAAGGCATGTGCACGGTAAACTGTGACATCAAGGTCTCTGCTAGGTAATTATAAATTAAGCTGTTAGTAATGTCTGAACAATGAAGCCTTTAGTGGTTTGTTCATGTCAGCTTGTATTAATGCAACATCTTTCATACCTCTGGCATTCAGGGAGTAGTTTACAGGAAATTGGCTCACAAAACCTAGATAGAACAAATGTCAGCTTCAAAGTCCCTAGTAATTAAGTGCAAATAAAATAAAACCTTTTAACTAACAAATAACATCTACCTGCTTTTGAGGAAGTTGTATCACATATAAGCAGAAGCTCTTAAAGTGAAGTTACCAAACAGTAACTCTAGGATTAGTCATTGCTCTAAAGGAATGAACAGAAATGTAACTCACTTTACTCTGTATAAACCTGTGCCCTGATGAATGCCCATCTCTTCATTAGCCTGCATTCCCAGAGGGCTCTGCATTCAGCCCATTCCTCAGTAGCTTGGAAACTCACCCACATGTTCACATTCTTCCACAATCCAGAAACTGCTATAGCTGTTTCTGACCATGCTCACGTTTTAACACCCACTTAACACTGCTGCTGACTGACACCCAGAAGCAGAGACCCCCCGAGCCGAGCAGGATGCTATCATCTGTGACCCCAGGCTCCAGGGCCACGCAGCTGCGCTGATGCCATGGCAGCAGACCTCACACCTGGGAAGCACTCACATGAGCTTGGGCTTTGTGCCGGCTGTGGTCGCTTCCAGTTGCTCAGTCTCACACCTATGGGAGGAAATACAATCCTTAATGGTTAGGCATTAAAAGCGTGAGTTAAGGTGGAATGTCTCTGTTGGCAGACCCACTGGCAGTCTTTCCTATTGTCTTTAAGCCCTCAAGGTCACAGATCGTGGGTCTGGCAGATGCCTGCCCTGGGATATATTTTCAGAAATAATAATTTTAATTATTTCTTGAGGTGATGGTTTCTGTCTGCCCACAAGGTCACTGCCGGTAAAGCACTGCCCGGCATTCCGCTGGCAAGGAGACTCTCAGCCCTGAGGCACCGCATCGGACAAAAGCCCCTGAAGGCACAACGACTCGTGTGTTAGTATTTAAAGCCGTGGTCGCTCACGTAAGGGCCCAACTGAGCCGCCCCGGAGGACATCGCACCCGACCCAGCCGGATCCTCCGCTGCCGCGTCCTGCCCTGCTCTCCGCCCGGCCCGCTGCTTGCCCCACCGTGCTCCGGCCCCGGAGCAGACAGCCGAGGCAGGCGGGCGGCCGCGGAGAGCTGCGAGGCCTGAAAGGGTCGGCGGGCGGACAGTCGCCAGCCGTTGCTCGGCGATGGGGATGGGCGGGCCCTGCCGCCTTCACTCGGGCCGGGGCGGCAGCGCCGGCAGCCGGTGTCTGCAGAGTTCACCCTGGCTGTCCCGGCTCTTCCTTTGCAGGGGCTCTTTGTCGCTTGAACCGCCCTCAACCTCTTTACGCGAGCCTCCCAGGGAAGATGCACACCCAGGGCATCCAGAAGGTAGCAAACCTGTCAGCTGTGGCTCCCCCTTCTTCTGTGTTGCTCGTTACTTTCTGCTTACGGTGCTCGCTGCTCCTGCCAGGGCCTGGGGGCCTCAGCCCTGCCACCTGCCTGGGATGGACCTCTGTCCCCGCATGCTTCATGGAGGGACCCTGCTCCATAGGGCCACTCACAAACAGAGGCAGGTGTAGGTGTCCTGGGAGCTGCAGAAGCCAGCTGAGCCACTGCACATCTCCCGCCTCCTGTGCATGCAGCATACTTGGACCTTTGGCTTATGCCATTAAGATACCATGCTATTGTATGCCTCATGGAAGAAATTACTTAACATAGCAATATTAATTATTTGAGCCTGACTATCTTACATTACAGATAAATCATGTAACCCATGGGGTCCACAACACCTATGTCCTCAATGGAGAATGGTGTGTGACCCAGCCTCAGTCCTTGAAGTCTCTGGAAGAAATGGCTCATGCATCCTTCCTCAGGGTCTCTCCTCCTGTCTGGTGTAGATGGCTCCTCACTCGGTGTCCTCATTACATGCACTGGCTCACAGTTCTCTTGAGTGAAAATCTGACTCTTCTCCTATCCCTCTAGGGAACCTCAGTTTGTCACCTCATTTCCCTGAGGATACCAGGGAACACAGGGCACTCAGTAGATGAGCATTAGCAGGCTTATTACCCATTGCCAGGTTTAGCAATCTTGGAAGCTTTCAAGCACTGACTGGGAGGGATTCATCTGGCTACAACTTCCAACCCCAAAGACAGTGTCTATGTATGGAGATGGCTACATCTGCTCTTGTTAACCTCACACAGTCAAGAGTCAGACTGGTAACAGCTATTGTTTCGTTGCAGGTTGAACACTCTTGTTACTGTGAGTGAGATAAGAGCCTGTGTGGTAGTGAAACACGGGGTGAAGAAGGGTGGGTCTACCTGCACATTGCTACTGGTTGAGGCCTTAGAACAGACAGAACTAAACAGCTGCTCACTGCCTGCTACACTATAGCAGAGCTTGTGGAGTGTTCTTTGTCACAGGGGCATGAGGGCCATGACAAGGGCAGAGGCCTCATGCCACAGCAACCTCAAGCATAGTTTCATTTCTTGCATTTCAATGAAGAGGTGTTCCTAGCTGAACTTCTGCTTTAAGGGTTTTTTTTTAATACATGCAACAAAATCCCTATTGCCTTTATAGTAAACAAAAGCACATAAATTTCATAACTCTGTACTGTCCATGTATAATCATGTCCTAAATGGAAAATTCCATTTAGATCATGTCTGAGGCAGGATGGGCACCTTTATCCTCATCCCAAAGCATGTTCACTGCATTGCCACGTGTAGCTGTGGCTTTCATTACCAAGGTAATAGAGGTTTTCCTCACACTACCTGTGGGATGGGTGTTGTTTTTCTCCTTATATTACAATTGGGTAAATGACTACTGTAAAATCATGTGACAAAATCAAGGGTGGAAAACAGCTTTCCAAACTACAGGCCACAAGATCCTGTCTCCCATGCTGAGTCTGTGTCAGTGATAACTGAGGTTCTCTCCAAAGTCAGAACGTCTTTTTCTTGCTCTTTGGTAGCTCTCCACTGTTTCAGCTGGAATCTGTGCCTTGAGGAACCATTTGCTGATATGCCATTGCTGAATTTTACTGCAGACAAATGCTGGGCATACAGACTACAAAACAAAGTAGTGTGCTGGTTTGACCCTGGCCACCAACAAAACACCCACCTATTTGCTCACTCATTCTCCTCACCAACAGGATAGGGGGGAGAATTGGAAGAACAAAAGTGATAAAACTTGTGGTTTGAGATAAAGATAGCTGAATAGGTGAAGCAATATGTGTGCAAGCAAAGTGATATATGGAATTCATTCACTACTTCCCAGTGGCAGGCAAGCATCCAGCCACTTCCTGGAAAGCATGACCTCAGGAGACATAGTGGTTACTTGAGAAGACAAATGCCATAACCAGGAACATCCTCACTTCCTCCTCCTTTCCCCTGAGCTTTTTATTGCTGAGCACAGCCTTGTGTGGTATAAGATATTCCTCTGGTCAATCTATATCAGCTGTCCTGGTTGTGTCACCTCCCAGCTTCTTGAGTACCCACAGCTTACTTACTGAGAGGGCAGGGTGGAAGAAAGAGAAAACCTGGACACGGCGCAAGCACTGCTCAGCAATAGCCAAAACACTAGTGTGTTATCAGCATCGTTTTAGTTAAAAAAATCCAAAACACAGCACCATGTGGGCTGCTATGAAGAAAATTAACTCCATCCCAGCCATACCCAGTACAGGAGTAAAGAGAAAAAAATATCAAGCTGTATATGCTCTGAGGGAGGGATCTTCTTTTTGTTCTGAGGTTGTATAGCATCTCATGCAGTGAGATACCAATTTCTCTATTGGGCTGTTACATGTAAACAGTAAGTTATTACATTCACGCAGATAAAATTTTCACTGATGTCGATCTCAAAAATCCTCTTTGCTTCACTTGCTGTTGAACATTGCTGTGTAAAAGAATCAGAGGAGAATTTGGAGATGTGTTTCACAGACTGTTGCTGAGATGAAATCAAGTTTCTGTATCAGGTGGAAGCAGGGCAGGGTGAGAACCAGCAGCAGCCTAGCAAATCTGTCTGTAATCTCCAGGCAGCTGGGAGGCCATCAGGATTGTGCAGCCACAGTGTTGCTGTTAGTATTTCCAACAAAGAGATTAACAGCATGCCTTTGAGCTGACAGGGCAAAGGCAAAAGAGAAAGGTGGATCTGTGAGGACCTATCGCCTTCTTTTCTGCAGGACATAATGAACTCTACTTAATTGTACAAGACCTGGAAAAGAAGCTTATAGCTTGAAAAGAGATGAATCAACACAAGTGAAATCTGGAGAGCAGTCCAGCTGCTTGAGAACAAGAAATGTTAGAGAGATAGTAAATTAGCATGAAAGGTACTGTTATTTAAATGCTCAAACAATTTGGGGATTTTTTTTCCACATTAATTGTGTTATTGATTTCTATCATGTTGTCACACCATATGGTGCCTCATCCTCCTGTTATGGTTAATAACTGAGAAGAAGTAGTTTCAAAAGTGGCATGCAGCAACTTAACTAACCATGCAGTTTATTTTAATGCTGTCTGCCTCACCCAATGGATCTAATCACAGTATCATTACCAGTAATGATCATGGTATCTGTACAGTGCTTTCTCACTCAGATGTAGAGATTAATTGTAGTAATTGCACTGTAGCAGCCTTCTCTTTGCAGTAAAAACACAAAAGTCCAAATCTGGAAACAATATAGTATGGATAAAATAGAGGTTGATATGAGATGAGGTCTCAGGGAGATATTATAGGCCCATCCTCCTCGTTCTCACTCTGAGACTTGAACTGTTACCTGCATCCTCTTCATGGCCGGGTTCCCCAAATAACATACCTTGGTTGCTTATATTGAAAACAGCTCTGTCCTTGAATGAGAAAGTTCTCCATGACTGAAGTATTTGGTCATGTGGAAGGCATCTCTTTAGGCAGAAAGCTGCTATAAGTGGTGATGTAAAAATTGGAGACAGTAAAACCAAGAGGGAAGGAGTGCTGGGATAAAGGAAAGACATGGGAAGACACATTGTTTTCTGCTAACCTAAGACAAGTTGGTGGACTCAGCAGTTAGCACATTTTGTAGTGTTCAGATATGAACTGTAGATATAGACAGTTTATAACTTGATGTCATTTACAGCAAGTATTAAAGAATGCAGGATAAGAACACTGTAAATCTTTATAATTCATGGTTCATGAAATGATATATGTTGTCTGCCAGATACAAAAATGTGAGGATTGGAAGAGTCTTGTTTACATTTATTAGGACTTTATTCACAAAAAAAAAAAAAAAAGAGAAAGAAAACATTTAGTTGGTCATCCTTATGAAAGGGTGAAGTCAGATAATCTTCCCTTATAAAGCTGAGATGTCAAAATTAATTTTTACTCCTAAGACATTTTAATTATACTGGCCTTCAAATCTGTTCCTTTACTATCTTTCTGGAGATAGTACATGTTGGAGCACCTTTGGAGATTTGCCCGTAGGAGCTGACCAGTTTGCTTTGTTTCCATGACTCTGACCCCATTGGATTATATGTGTGTTTCCTGGGTGAGGGGTCCTACGTTTTCCTTTGTTGCAGTAGTAGGTATCCCAGGGGAGCTCTTAGCTTCAAGGTATTCAACTGCTCCATACGTCACCATAGACAACAGAAGCACGGACAATAAAATGTACAGTTTAATGTACATTTGCAATTTGGTGCTATAACCAAAGGCAATGACAAACCCAAGTGATTCCCAGAGACGGTAATTTGCAAAGGCAGCCTCCTTATGTTTCTCAAATAAAATGCCATAGAGTCCTAGAAGGAAGGAGAAGCACAGCTTGTGAAGATTAATTCTGCAACCATGTATTTTATGCAAAGGGAATAAATAGACCACAATGGGGAATTATTTAATTTATATATTGTTATAAGAGCAATAACAGTGCAAAAATGACAAAATAGAGAATATCAGAGAAAAAGGGAAAGAATCACAGAATGGTAGGTGTTGGAAGGTACCTCTAGATATCATCTAGTCCAACATCCCTACTACAGAAGGTTCACTTAAAGCAGGTAGCACAGGATCACATCTAGGCAGGTTTTGAGTATCTCCAGAGAAAGAAACTCCACAACCTCTTTGGGCAGCCTGTTCCAGTGCTCTGTCACCCTCCAAGTAAAGACGTTTTTCCTGATGATCAGATGGAACTTCCCGTGTTCTGGTTTGTGTCCATTGACCCTTGTACTGTCACTGGGCACCACTGAAAAGAATCTGGCCCCATCCTCTTGATGCCTGCCCTTTAGATATTTATAAGCATTAATAAGAGTCCCCCTCCGTCTTCTCCAGGCTGAACAGACACAGGTGTCCAATCCTTTCCTCATAAGAGAGATGCTTTGGTCCCCTAATCATCTTTGCAGCCTCTGCTGGACTGACTCCAGTAGTTCTTTGTCCCTCTAAAAAATGTGAGAGGAAGGAAGAAAAGATGGGCTCTATTGAAGTGAGATGGCAGGAAGTTCATTCCTCAAACTATCAGCCACAAAAAGGAAGGTTCTTGTAATGATGAGTGAACAAGTAACAAGAAAGAGGAGATGATCAGCAATGGCCCTTGATGCTGTGTAGTCTCCATGTCTAATTATTGAGGAGGTGACACCAAGTCCTTACGGGCTTTCACAGAACAGAAGGTTTTGTCTAGGGACAAAATGGTCCTTAGGGACCAAGTTGCTCTTTCATTGGGGAGTAGAAGGTGTCAAAGAACCACAGGCACTTCCCTGCTGCTATCCTTCACCACTTTTTGGGGGAACCTGCATGGGCCCTATATACACACCTACCTGTTCTTCAAACCATTTCTTTCACCTGCCTAAGTACATGCAGAGACTGTTCACGTAAAATGCATGACCCTTCCTTTTACAAGAACTTTCCCTCAGGGAGCCCCCAGATGCAACTGGAGAACTTGCTTGAGACAGAAGCTTAGTTAAACTGATCATCCTAATGCTGTCCTGTTCACTGGGAAACTTCCACTGAGTTCAGTCAGCTGCACACCCACAGCTGGGAGATAGGGAGGGATTCTCAAGCCTCCAGGTTTGACTAGTGGGGCACACAGGGAAGGGGAGAGAGTGTGCTTTCCCCTGAGTGCTGAGCTAGTGTTAGTGGTGACAACAAAGTGGACGTTTCCAGTGACTCACCTGTGGTGTGCAGGAAGGGAAGGGAAGGAATATTATGAACCTTGACTCTTCTCATCCACTTCTCTACCTAACAACACATCTGTTTGAAATATGCACATTCAACCAAAAGGCCCAGATGAGTACAAAGTTCTCTGGAAATCTGATTAGGCTCAACTAACCCTTCAGTTTTTTTAAGAAGGGGGAAACATCATTTGTATGATGCATTTATTGTATCCTGATGATTATAAGAGGACACTTACTGAATGTTTTAGACATGATGGAAAATCTGGACAAGTGCATCGCAAGATATACTTGTTTCATTTAACTGTCTGAGTGGAGTGGAGTGTGAATTATTTGATAATCCTTCCTAGTTTTACCTAATAAATGAACAAGTACAAGATGTTCACATAACTTTGCTGATATGCCCTATGTTATCTTCTGGCAAGGGATTAGTGAGGAGAGTTTAACATAGGAAGTTTTCTGATGCTATGACAATTCTATGTGTAAGGATTCTGTCTTTCAGATGTCACCTATTTTCCGTTGCTATTTTGAAGCCTTCTTTGTCAATCTAGACAATGGGAATATTCAGTGAGGATCTAGTCCCCAGTTCAGCTATAGAAAGGCTGACTTGGCAAGAATGTTCTTGTTTCTAAGATGTGTATGTGGTATTAGCTAGCAGTTACATAGGAGCACAATGGTGTTTTGCCTTGAACCTAAACATTTAACCTTATCATGAACACTGTCAAGTAAAGTGTGGTGCAAGTTGCCTTGCTGAAGTTTTAGCAAGACCTGCTGGGCTGACTGAGTAGAGAAGATGCTAGTTCTGAATTTTTGCCCCTTCCATGGAAAATACCCTCCCAATTTACCATTGCCCCTTTTCCCACTCTCTCCCCTGATACTAATACGCATATGGGTATATAACAGGACTGCTGGAAATTATTAGGTTTATAAACTTTCCAGGCTGATTCCTATCCTTTCTAAAGATGCACCTCAGCTCGGAAAGAACTCTAATTTCACTGTTGTCTGCCTGATTGCTCTGTGCAATTGTTAAACCCCAAGTGCAGTCATTGCCAGGTGGGTAGTACCAGCATCTGTGTTCAGGCTTGATAAGAGAGGGCACTACACACTCTGAAGTGAAGCATTTTCCACTGGAAATAAATGAGTGTCCACACATGTACACAGACATGTTAGTAAAACCTATATAAAATGAAGTGATTTATCTACTGTGAGCCTATATCCTCTAGGGGGAACTCCAGTATTAACTATTCACAGCAGGCCAAAATAAGCCATCTTCGATTACCTTAAGTATGTGGCACAATGCCATTGTATTTATTCAGTGATTCATCTACTGAGCCCCAAGCAACAGTCATGGGAGCTTGCCAAAAGAAGACCTTAGTTAGTAGCTGTTTCAGAGACTTATCTCACCTCATAGCCTTTGGAGCTGGGAAATTACAATGTGATGTATATCTGTGTAAAACTGATGAAGGGGAGCAGACATTTAGTCCTGGATGTGTATGTTAAACTGAAGGTCCCATTCTGGGGTGCAGCATTATGGAGTAATATCACTGCACTGCTATGATAAGGTTTCATGTCATCACTCAGTGTTTCAGTGTGACAGTGTGATAAAGCAAACTCTGTATAGTTTTAAAAATGGGAGCTGTGGAACAGCTGAAGAAGGTACAGAAAAAAAAAAACCAAAACCAAACCTATACTGTGCAAGCACAAGGAATGTTAGGGGTTTTCCCAGGTAACACAAATGTGAATTTTTCACAAGTATTCTGCAGGTATCTGGGAATGGAGATGACCTGTTGCAGTGCTGTAATAGAGGTCAGTCTTGTCACATAGCTCCTGAGCAAACTTGCCATGAGTAAGCATGAAGCATTGTCCACTGTCTATGCCTCACCTGGGGGTTGGGAACTGCAGGCACTTCCCTGTCACCTTCTCTGAAATTTAGGGCCTCTGTATTTACCCCCTTTTTCCTAACAAGGGCATGAGGTCTTTCTTTGTCAGGCATGCAGACTTCACTGAGGAGCTGTCCTTCTCAAAGGACATCTCAAATATAAGTAAATCCCTGACAAGAAGGTACAAAGAGCAGGTTCTTTTCAGTGGTGTCCAAGAAAAGTGGATAAAAGGCTATGGGCACAAACTGAAGCATAGGAGGTTTCCTCTGAACATCTGGAAAAACTTTTTTATCATGAGGGTGACTGAACACTGTCCAGTGACGGTGTGAAGTCTCCTTCCCTGGAGATACTCAAAAGCTGACTGGACATGGTCCTGAGTTCTGCTTGGGTGGCCCTGCTTGAGCAAGGGGATTGGACCAGGCAACATTCATAGGTCTTTTCCAACCTCAGCCCTTATGTGATTCTGAAAGAAGTCAAGTGTCTGAGGGCAAGTGTGTGATCCCTTATCTTGATGGAAGTCTAAGATATGGCTTTCAAGAGTGTTGTGAAGAAGCCTGATGAACAATCAGGATGACTCTGTCTGAAGAAGCAGGAAATTAATGAACAACTTTACTCCAGAGAAAGCAAATCCTCATTGTTGTTGTCCTTCCATGAACCTGAATAATGAGACTACTGATTTTAAACTGTACCAAAGGCACAAGGCTGTGGGTTGGATAAGAGAAGATGAGAGGGTGTCCCTTGTTGTATAGATTAACTCTCCTCTAAGTAATATGAGCTGGAGGAACAGAGAAGTCTGGCTGATCATTTACTTCCTTGTGTGTAGAGGCAGGGACTCTACACGTGCTTGAAAGTAGATTACTGTCAGTGTTGGGCAAAGGACTTTGGGACCTTTGGCTCTCTAGGAGGAACATTAATTTATTTAGCAGGTGAAATCATCCTGATTACTGAAGCAACCAGAGGGACAAGAGTAAAGAAGGCTAAGACACACAGCCTGATGTAGGTCCAGATGAGAAAATTCTGTCACATGCATATCCTATGGCATCCACCAAATATGAATTTGAAATAGAGAAAACCAATATCAATTAAAGAAGAGGCAAAATATGGGACCAGATGGGAGAGCATTTAACAGTCTTACTGACACAGGCTAGGGCATCAATTTAAAAAGAGTGTGACTGACAGTCATGAGCAGACTTTACTTCAACTCATCACAGACTGTGGCTCTCTCTTGAATTCCCCAGCTTTTTAGAGTCTTGTCTTTAGTCTCTATAAGAGAACTTCCTCTAGTTTTGATTGAGGGTTAAGTTTAAATAATCCCTTATGGAAGTCAGTTTGTATCAGCTCATTATCTGAACTGTCAGTACATAGTGATTGCATTGTATCACAAAGCAGAAGAACACGAAAGCTTATAAGGTCAACCATAATGCATCAGAGAAGTCCAACAGTATACCTCCAGTAACAAAATCCCAAGAATGTAAGAAATGAGGCAAGTATACAGCAATCTTTCCCCTGCAATGCCTTCCTGACTCTGGCAATCAAAAATGTAGGGGCTTTCTGAGATGGATATTTCCTCTGGACACCAGGCTTTAACACCAACCAAGAACACTTTCCCCTGCAGTAATGTAAATACAGATTAAAAACAATTGCATTTTTGGCAGTGAATTCCATACTTTGATTATGCATTGTGTGAAAAAAAAGAATTTATTTTGATTTCTATGAAGCCTGCTGTCTGGTAACTCTATTATGGTGCCACTAGTTCTGTTATTAAGAGAAACACTAAATCTGCAATCACCTTCTCCATACTGTTAATAATCTTACTGACTGCTTTCCTTACTTATCACTTGTCCAAGCTAAAGCATTCTAGTTTGTTAGTCTTTCTTCGAGTGGAAGTATCCCATGATTCTGCTGCTTTTTACTGCTGTTTTATGCCTTATCATGTTGGATTATGATTTTTGAAATGAAGCAAATCAGAACTGCACAGATTTACTTGGCTGCATAATGTTGCTCTCTGTGGTTTTCTCCATTTTTTTTTCTAGGAGATCCTAACAGCCAATTTGCTGATTCTTTTGATGCTGAGCTTTAACTTTTTATCCAGAGCATTCTCCATTACTGCAAAAGATGGACTAACTGTATAATTTTTCTTGGTTTGATAATTTTCTTTGAAATACTTATACTCATCCTAAATATTTATTCTAAATACCTGTTATCATCTTCTGCAGTGTTCTTCCCTCTTCATCTTGGGAAAATCTATTTAATGATCATTTTACTTCCTTATTCCCAGCTTCTTCGTATTTATTCTACTTTCCAATGAGCTAACATAATTCTTTTAGATGCTGCATTAACCATCATCATTGTTATGCACGTGTTATTTCATAAATGCATACATGTAGATTTTTATATCTCGAGAGAATACATTTCATTGTCACCAGGACTTACCATTAGTTTGTGTCTGCCAAATGGCATCAGATAGGCCCCAAAGAGCAGGGAATACAAAAAACACAGCAAGCTGCTTAGGATGAGGTTTCCACAGCAGTAGTGCTATTATACAGGCAGTGTTTGTAACTGTAGCTTTTGATAAAGAAAGAAAGAAAGAAGGGAAACATAAATGTGATTACAAACAGGACAGATAATGATAGGTAGCACTTTCAAATGCCCCTCCCTCCTCCCCCAATTAGACCACAAGGCAATTTTAAAGTCTTCCTGGTTGATTGAGATTTGAGCTGACTGAGTTGATACCACATGAAATACAAGCCAGTGCAGTCCTTTGGCAGTCTTTTATTCATAATTCTGAGCAGTGTCCTGAGCTGAGAGATTCTCGACACTGATATGGCTGTTAGCCCAAAGGGCAAGAACTGTCACTGAGCAGGAGAAAGTGCTACTAAAAGACTAGTAGTCACCATGTGAGGCGTGTGACAAGGAGGAGGAAGTACTCTTCTGCTCACCTTAGTCCTTAAACACAGATTTCCTTTCAGGGCCAGAAGAGACAGTTGAGAATATCTAGAGGGTTTGGTGACTTTTTGCCTTTCTTTATAAAAGTAATATGTAAATGGGTTACCAATTCCTCCTCCCACAGGCAAACCTTCACAGGCTAAATAAAAAGACTATTAATTAGAACTGAGATGTTCAGAGGTCTTGCATTACTAATAATATAGTTTGGTTTTATGGTTGTTGTTTATTATTATGTGTTAGGCTTTTTAAATAAAAAATTATTTTCATAGAGTGAAACATACACCTAGGACAGACACATACAGAAGAATCTCTGCACTAGTCACTGTAGCATAAAAGACTCTGAATTTCTTCTTCCTTGCCTAGGTTTAAAATTTTATGTGGAGAAGATGTCTAGAATGTCTAGATGCATGTTGACTCAGTCAGTGACGTTTCTAATAATACAGATTATTGTGTAGTGGAAGTAAGGTATTAGTATGCTTAGTGGATACAGGGACATGAAATATTGCTTGGTATTTTTCTACCTCCATTACTCTATTAATCATTGGAACAGTGTTCTCTGGAGAGAGAATGTTCTTAAATACACAAATGTCTTCTCATGGCAACCTGAAAATTACTGTCCCATACACAAGCCCTCAAGTTATTCTAGCCTGACACACTGATATATGACTTTCTTTTATTTTTCTCCCTACAGAACAAGTAGTGAAAAGGACACCAGGCCAACCTTTAAAAACTTTCCTGAAATTCCCAGACTTGTTGCTGAAATTTGCAAGTTTACCATCCCCTGGGACAAAAATCAACAGTGTATTCCACTAGGTTCTCAGTTGCTTTTGCTCTATAAAGGTGAGGATGTTTCACCCCAGTGAAGAAATCCTTCTCAGGTATAATGTAGGTCTCAACATCTGTATTGTAAGGTCATTTATCACTGGTTACATTAGAGCTGTAAAGCATCAAAGCTATAGGGCACTTTCTGAGTAGATACCACCCTCAAAAGCACAATGGACTACACTGCTAGCTAAGTGATGTAAGGCAATGACCTTAAGACAGTGGTTAACTGTGCTGCCTCTTGTCTCTTGAATGAAGTTTGCCACTAGACTGTCTTTAGTTTTAACTGATAGCTGTCAGTTAGCTCTCCCTTTATAGGGCATGCAAAGGGGGAATGCTAGATTTGATGTATTACACAAAGTGATCAGTCCTTCAAGTGAACTTTACATACCTAATGCAAATAGAAGTTTTCTACCCGTGTACTGAGAGATCTTTCCAAAGAGCAGAGAACAGAGAGAATTTACAGCTGAAAAGCAGATCATTGCATAACCAACATAATGTATCCCCAGGGCACAGGTCACATATGTCTGCAAAAGAAGAGACAGTGGTGCCACATTTTATTCAGTGAAAACATACAGGTAAGGTTCAAGGGTCTTAGCCCGAGTAGCTGGTAAATAGCCAGCGTGGACGAGATCAAAGGAGCACAGATACAGAGCTTGTTGACAAGTCCCTGGTGTATTGACATAGTTGGCCTTCAGCAGTGATATTCCTTATCCAGTTCCCAATCAAACTGATGCCATGCAAACAGAGCAGTAACAAGCAGAAAAAGTCAGAGCACTGCTCACTATGCAAATAAAACTATTGGAAGCAGCACTAAGATTTTTCTACCCTTCCCTTTATAGCCTGAGAGATGAAAATTGACAGTCAGCACTATGATCATTACAGAGCAGATTTCAAGAAATGAAGAGGGCCTCACCCATAAGAGCATACGACCAATGGAGGTATCCATGGAGTGACCCTTTCAATTCACTCAAACACAGCAGCAAGTGCACTCTTCTGTCTGCTTATATACAAGGTTTGAAAGCTAAACTGTCAAATAAGTAGCTCAGGAAGATTGCCTCTTTTCATTGTAGGCTTTCCCAGTGAATGGAGAACACATCTGCTGTGTGTCTAGGTTTGTAGAGAAACTGGAGGAGCAGAGGTGTCTTTGATCATTTCAATCCATCAGGGTTTGGACCTGTTGCACTACTGGCAGGTGAGGGCTTTCAGCCAGACACATCGAGGATTTGCCCTTTTACCGTAAAGGCTGTCAAAATAAAGTATGTGGTATATGTGCTGACTTGCACTTATACAAACTCTAGGCAAACCAGAAGGAAGGAAGATATAAAAGCTATGCAGACTTCTGGCTCTTCTCCCAGTTTGTTATTTACAACAAGCTGAAGAGTTTGAACCTGTAGCTCTCTGCTGTGGCCTCCACTGGTGAGTTAGCTCTCTACAGCGTTCTTTTTGAAGCTGTTCCAAGGGACATATTTACTGCTGGCCTCTCCTGTTTGCAGATGTCACTCAGAGTTCATTCAAGTAGAAGTAAGAAGTAATTTAGCAAACCACAAATCACCACTGAAAACATCTTAATTTAACAAGTAAATATAGATCATATTCAACAGTAAGACACAAAGGCACAAAACCCAAGCAGACAGAAAAAGTGTTTCAATTGTCACCCACACCTTTGTGTAGTCACCAGAAAGAAATCCCTGTTCAAACCCACTGTACATTGTCAGAGGGATTAGAAGACACTGTCTTTTATCTTTAAGGTGCTGGAATGTTGCTAGGAACGTAGACCAAAAGGATGATGGCTCTAGTATTTCTTTCTCAGTCTCTGCTTGGTCAGATTTGATCTGGTCCAGAAATATAACAATCAGGAACACAGCTAGCGCACCACTAGCTGCAAAAACAAAACAAAAAGTTCATGAAAAACTGAGGAATGCTGGAAGAATGATGGGAAGTTGCTTGCTGCTGTTATTGTTCTGACTTAGTGCTTAGCTCTCTGTGGGATGTTTTGGCAGATGCCTCTGATTCCGCTTCTGTGTAAAGGCCATTTCTGTGTAAACAAGAAGGCCTGATCTACATTCGCATCTTCTGCATGCAATTGTGATCCTTGCAAATCCCCTCAGCTTAACTGTGACTGGCCTGTTGTGACAGCCGCTAGGCCAGCTGCACGGCCACAGAGGGTGACTGCTCACCCTTCCAGGGCAAGCTAGGGGTCACGGGGATGGGGAGCTGGCCAGAAACAGCTCCTTTGGGAGCTATCAAAATTAAATCAACATGAGAGAGAAATATTCACTTCCAGTGCCAAGGTTTTCATGGCTAGCAGAGAATCTTCCTTCAAATACAGGGAAGAAAAATGAAGGGCTAGAAGTAGAACTGCTGTCTTGCATCTCAGTAAATGTTTATATGTTATATAATGTTGGAGTTTTTTTGTCAGCTTGGAGCCATTCTTTGAGTATGGAATATGTGCTATCTTAAAGATGACAGGAAGCAACTCTGTCTGACTTAAGAATAATATAGCTTTGAACCTATAAATTCCTAGTAGAATTGGCGTATGAAAGAATACATAGGGTAGTTAATCAGAAAATGATCTTGTATGTGTCAGTCTAAATTTGTTGCTTGTGGCATGAATCAATACTTTTTTTTTAATGTTATCAATAAGATAACCATATTTTGTAATATACATAAAGCAGCCACATAATCACAACTGATTGCTTCATTACAGATGCAAGGCATGATTGTGTTTCCTCTCTTTCTTATGCTGACTGGAATTCCATCCATGGAAACAAGTGGCGTTCAGAGTAAGAGGAGAACCTGGCATGTTCCCATCCACATTGCCTGCTTAATATGCTCCGATGTATGCTCTTTTCTGTGAACTTTTAATGCCCAAAGACATAAGCAGGTTACAGAAAATTGCCTCAATTTCTCATCCATGGATTGTATTCAATAGTGTCCTGGTTCTTTACTGTGGCTGAGCTGTGAGCCCTTCATGGTGTAAGTCATTGTTGGTTCTGCCAGGGTGTAGATTAGTGCTTATGGGCTGACTGCAGGACTTACATTTGTGAGAGTGGGACATCCACATTTACAGGACAAATATTCTAACAGATATGTCAATTGAATCAAGAGCAATTACAGGAGATAAGTAACTGCATGGCTTAATAGTGGTTGGTGTGAACATAAATAGAAACAAAGGACTTAGCCGTTATTGTCTCCACTCAAGCTGGGCAAAATATGTATTCAGTAATCAAATAGAGGAGACATTTAAAAAAATGTACATGAATGAAATATTTAGCTATTTGTTTTCTCTCGAGGTAGGAAAAGACATATTTTATTAAGAGCTTAAAAGAAAAATGAAACCCTACTGATGCAGGGTCAGTAGACAGCAGGGTTGCATTTGTTTTGCATGAGCAAAGCCTAAGGGAGTGCTGTATATGTTTGTCATCAAATTTAAATTTAAACTTGTGAGCCAAACCTTCATCAGAAAGGCATCAGCTCCAGCACGCTCTGGAAGGGAAGCAGGGGAATATTCTTTGCATTTTCTCACTGACTAGGAATAGAGTTTGGGGAAGGAGGGAGGGTTTGCTGTGATGCCCTTGTCTGGTGAGGGCTGGTGCTGACCAGATCACATACTCTCTGTCTGAGTGTATGACAAATTCCATGCATCTGTCTCAGCATAGAGAATACATCTATGTGCAGAGACTGCAAAGATATTTTTAACAGAGCTAAGGTGACATATTGGCTTGCCAGATACTTCCCCTTTATCCAGAGAATAACTTGCTTTGAGAGAGATGCTTTTTGAACTTTCCTCACTGAATGAATCTTTGCACATCTATTTTTGTCTTCTGAATTTGTAACGGCATCAGTCTTTGCTATCTAGGTCTCTAGCAGCTGTAGTTAGTAAATGGGAGATGTGCCAATTCACCTAGTGCTTCTCTTTATCTTTGCCTTTCACACTATGGTATTATAATTCAAAGACCACAGCTGAGAACTGTCTGAAGTTGTAAAATCTCAGCAGGGATCAAAAAACCTCACCCCAAAAGACTGCACATTCTGGAAAACATGGTTCAGGTCCATCTCTAGTTACAGTGAAGTTGTTGTGCTAAAACTGTTATACACATGGTAGGACACCAGCCAGTTCTGATAGGCATCCACAGATGACTGGAAGTTGGTGGGTTCAAGTACCACTAGCTGGGCTGCTCTTAGCGTCCTGGACCTGTGTGTGAATATATAAATCTGCCCAGTGCCATCAGTAACTAGTCCACTATTGCTGATCCTGATGATAGCAAATTTAAAACTATCTATCTCATGCGTAACTGCCTTTGGGTGAAACAGTAGGGTCACAATCCTGGGCTTCAGCTTTATTCCAGGTGAAAAGTGTAAAGAAAGTCTTGATTCTTCAGACAAAATGATACACATCACTGGCACAAAGCATCTGAAACTATTTAGGAAGGAGTTGTTTATGGCTCTCATATATCTTTTAGGAAATTGGATTGAGGGAAGAAGTTGGAAGCTTAATCTGCTAAATCATGCTAGGTTTCACAAGTAGTAGGTTCCCCATCAGTGATATTAAAGACTGTATGGATTACTTACCAGTGTAAATTCCTAGCAGAGTGTAGATTAAGGAGTTGGGGAGTTCTGTTGATGCAGTGGTGTTGGTGGTATCAGTCATGCAGTCATACGCTCCGCAGCATGCCAGCTTTTCTTCTGAGATTTCCACTAATTCAATAAGAGCCAAAAGCAAGGCAGGTCAGGGAAGAAATCAGATGAGTGCACACTATATATAAGGATATAAGGAGAAGGGAATCTAGTACTTGGTGATTGGTCCTGGTTTCAAATCCTTCCTGATAGAAGTGTTTAACTTCAGAATTCCAGTTTCAAACACACAAAAAAATTAGTTTAACAGAAACAGTTACTCAAGGTGGAACACTGAACTGGTGGTTAGATGGAGACATGGACTAAATCCAGAGGCTGAAATCTGAAGCCAAGTTCAATTTGCAGTATTTAAAGTTCCTGTGTGTATCTGTACCTTTAAATCATAATACCCCACAAAACAGATTCCTCAGTTTACACCACCACTGAACTGATGGACCTCAGTTCTTGCAGCCAGAGAAAACTAGCCCTCTCCAGATAAGTTCTGTATACATTATAGGAATGGAAACCACCTCAAGACATCTTTTTGGTTTAGAAATTCAAATTACAGTTGTCCACTAGTTCAGCTTTCCAGGGAATCATCTTTTCCTGCCTTTATTACTTTATTACTGTCTTTATTACTTTTTGAGAACATACTTGAGATAAGAACAGTTTGGCAGCATTTGGAGTAAGACCTTTGCTTTGTTCAATCTCATCAGTGTTGTGCCGGGCATGTGTCAAAGCCACACACGTGCCGACTCACGCACCCGGTGACACCACAATACTGTGCCCACTTCCTCCAATACTCTCTCAGTATAGAAAAAATACTAAACTAAAGTGTGAGCCTGAATAAGCTGAGTAGTGGGGAAGGATGATCAAAAAAACATGCAATCACTTCAGTGCTTTCACTGCAGGATTTGTCAAGTGGTCCAAGCATAATAAAAGGCTATACAGTGTATCTTGGCCAATTCTTTAAACAGGGCTTGATCTGTAATTTTTCCATTATGGTTATTGTGTAACTACATTTATTGTGTCTTTCCCAATTGCTTCCAGTCAAAGCTGCTGCAATGTGAATCAGCTGTTTAACTAGCTTCATAAACAACATTAGGTTCAACATCCGATAAAACTTAATATCATAAAAAAAAATCATTACCTTATTATAGCCAGTGGCTACTGCTACAGTTTTGAACAAACAGACCCTCATCAAAAGGTGGGTCACACTAATAAAATGTGCAAGCATGTAAAACAAGTTTTTCATCCATTCATGCATTGCCTGAAGATGAAGATTCTCATGATATGGAAGCCGCAAGGGAGGTTTTGTTCTGTTTCTCAGGAAAAAATGTGGCAATATTGATGAATGAGAAAGGATTACCCTTGTAATTTACATTGATTACTGTCTTCCGTTGTAGTATTGCTTCATGGTGTAGCTTGCCTTGCTGTGTCTGGATGCAGTGATGCAGCCGATACATCAAGTGGACATACATGTCTGAATTTTATGCATTTTGATTCTGCAGATGCATGTGATATCTTCCCGACTCCTCAGTAAAATGATACATGTTAAGTATATGAACAATATGGGTGGACACCTTTGCTAGACTGTCAGAGGAGAGGAAAAGGAGTGACTGGAGATCTTTACATGCCACAGCCCCCCCCCCCCCGAAGCTTTCTCTAAATTAAAGCTGAGTCTCACTGAGAAGGCAGAGTTAGGAAGCTTATGATATGACTGATCATCAGCGTTGTGAGGATATGCAAGGCCTTTAGCTTTGAGAGCTGTTCAGAGCACACCTCTCAGGAACAAACCATTTCTTGAAATCCGCTGCAATCGATAAAAAAATAAGTAAAATAATTTCTTTGGAATTTAGAAGAACATCCTGAAATGTAAAACTAGGAGGGGATTTACAAGAAAAAAAAAAAAAAAGAAAAAATCAGTCCTCTAATGAACATGAGTTGTTCTGTGAGTCAGGGGAGAGTAACAAGGTAGCAGTCTGTGAAGACCCCACAGCTACACCACAGCCTCTGCCCTGCAAATGAAATCAGAATGAACAGTCCTTCCTGAGACATCACGTGGCTCTCTGGTCAGGTCAGCAGGGCTCTGTTGCACTTGATACAGTCCTTTAGCATTCCACCATGCTTTGATGGTGCTTCATCTATAGCCACTTGTGTTCAAAGGAAGAATGATTCTCCGTAAGTATCACACCTTGTTATAACTACTTTGCTATCAACTCAAGGATTCAGAGATTAAAACCTGATGCCAGCTTCTGAAGATGTAGTTCTAACCTAATACCTAGTTGAATATCCTCCAGAGGACATATTGCTTAACTGAGCCAGGGAAGAGTGGTAACTTTTTGCTATTCATAGTAGCAGTGCATATGGAAAGCTCTTTCCATGTCCATCCTGTTCTGATTTTGACAGGATAGGGAATGTATGGAAGATTGCAATGATAATACACAGTAGGACTTTGAATAAGGTGGCATCCAAGTATTAATTTATTTTCACGAGTGCCCTTTTAAAGCTTACACCAATTTTATGGGAAATGAGGGCAGCGCTGTTGAGTGATTTCTTCAAGCTACATTTGGCATCTGCTGTCTGAGCCTGAAATACAGCAGAGGAGCCCTGGCATTCAGACTCCTGCCAACAGCTTCTTCTATGTCTTCTTGACAATTCTGTAAAGGACTCATATTCTGCAAGCACCAGCATCAGCTTGACTAACCTTGAAAGTTTAACAGCAAATTAACCCAATATTACAAGCTTTGCGAAAAGGCTACTTCAGGGGTTTGCCTTTTGTTTTAATTCACTTTAAATGGAAGTCAGATGTGAAAGACTGTCACTGCCAGCAGCCTGTCTATAACACAGGGGTGGAATTGGAAAGGGATTCAATAGACATCTATTTTTGAGCTAGCTGTCTGAACTCTCGCTATAGCTGATGAAGAGTTGATAGAAAATACACATTTCCAGAGAGCAGTTTAGCCCATCTATTTCAGACATCTACCTTCAGATGAGCTAACTCACAGATGAAGTGCCTGTTTCCACTGACTATGAAAGCACTTAAAGATCATCTACAGAAATCTACCTTTGAACAGTTTAGAACTAGCTGATGTTTATGGTAAAAAGTGTCAAGATTTTAAAATATATTTTACCTTTGGTGGTAGCTTGGCTAAATATCAAGGATGAGATAAGATTTCCCCAGATGCCGGAGGACTGAAATACCAGAAAGAAGACCCCAAAGTACTGGCTGATAATGTCTTTTACATTTTTTCCTGCTTTCTCAGCATATGAATTGCCAGCAATGGTGAGGTAAGTGCATTTGGCAGACCAGAGTGGTGCTCCTCCTAAGCCCAGGATCACAGAGGTAGGGATTAGCGTGTACCTGCCAGAGAACACTTTATTTAGCATATTTATTATCCATTACCATAATAATAATTTGCCCAAAGATCTAGACGCAAAAATAGACATCAAAGAAGTAGATTTATCCTTTGTGTGTTTCAACAAATCTGTTATATGGAATCAAGAAAGGTCCAGTCTTATGAAGTTTAGGATGTGCAAGCACCCTCAGCTGTGCCAGGGGGCTAGGCCTGGGCTAGACTGGCTAGGTCTGTGCTCATGTGCCTTATCGTCCTGTCACTGAGAACTAAATTGCATCTGCCCTTCAGAAGATGGATCACAACTTTCCTCTGCAGAGCTGCATCCCCTGTCACTGGAGAGCACAAGTAGTTCATCCACCTCCAAAAGGGCAAGGCAGGACCTGGCCTTCCTTTGCTCCCAGAGCCATTTGCTGGAGGACAGCCTTCCCTTCAATCTTTGCAGAGACCCTCCTAAAAGTAATTTAGATTTTAAATTAAACTCCAGACTTTTTTTTTTTTCTTTTTTTTTAGGGAAATCTCTGCTACACACATGAGTTAGAGAAACAGCTTCAGGTGGGTGGATGGATGCATTCATTCTGGGGGTTTTGCACATTTTCACCTTTCTGCTTCACCTGCTACTGGATTTATTGATCCCTGTGTCTTACAGGTTATACCTTTTGCATCCAACTTTCAAATCTGCAACACAGAGGTGGAGTATGAGTTGAGAAGAAAAAAACAACCAAAGAAATTTGCTGTTATTAATTTTGTTCAAACACAATAGAAAGGATTAAAGTATTTAAATTGTACCAGCTAGCGTAGAAGTTCCCTAAGGAAAATGCAATGTAGCAACACATAGAGCCTGCAATGGTCCACTTGCAGCCCAGCTTCTTGATGAGGACTGGAGGGAGGAACATGGATGATAAGATGAGTGCTGCATAGAGAACACTTAGGGAAGCAACGCCAAGTCCTTCTTCTGAGTGGAGACTGCTCTGCATGGACAAAACCAGCAGTTGAGATTAATTTTATCATGGGCACATGATACTATAGTGTACAGAGAGTAGCTTCAGGCAAAAATAGAGAGACACAGAAGCTGGAATTGCGTATTACTGTCTCCTTTCCCTAGAGCAGCCTGATTATAAATTTATGGTTTTCCTCACAATGATAGACCTTTTATGAAAATATCATACAAAATCAGGCAAGATTTGCTCATATTCAAAGCTTTGGTAAGTCAGACTTCAGATTATTTAATGTTATTTATTTGACTTTCTCTTTGTAAGCAAGCTAAATGAAGGATAACCTCTTTTCTTGGCTTACACTTTTTGTCTCAGACAAAAATATCCTCAGATCTACATTGCAAGACCTGATTTAGCAACAGTGGAAGCTTCTTTGCTTTGAACTACAGGTCTGATAATTTCTAAATTCTTCAGAGGCCAAAATATCCAAATATCCTAATATGCTCACAGTAGCCCTATGTAGTTGGAAGTAATTGATTAACCCACATTTTCACAAGGGAGGAAGAACATTTTAGTGACCTAATCAGGTTTTCTATTTTTTTCTATTTTTTTTGCTGGTTCTAGTTTTTTTAGAACTATTTTAGAACTTTTAGAACTATTTTCATAGTTCTTATCTTGCCTTTGTACTGTAAAAGTTGCAATGAGAAGATGAAGATGCTGCTTATTAACATTTTCCTGTTTGTTTTCATTAAAAGATGATGTGATTCAGTGTGATTTTGGAAGGGGAATGGATGCTAGGGGCGTAGCACTGGAGAGTGCTGGAGGAGAGTGAGGCTGCTGATAGCTGTACTGGACACTTCCAAGCCTTGTAGTGGTCGTGTGGGCCAGCCAGGCTTGGTGAGATGCAGACATCAGGATGTTCTCTGTCAAGCAGTGTCAGCCTATTTGATAATCAGAATGGTTCTTTTGTAAATTGGCAAAGAGGCTTCCTGATCAAAGAGGTCTTATTTCTGAAACACCGTATGTCTGGTTTTGTCAGCTACAGCTTCCAAACACTAGAAGCTAGACCTCCAAAATCATATGATTAGCTTAATTGTTACTGGTTTTTGGTGGTGGGTGTTTTGTTTGTTTGTTTGGTTTGTTTTGTGTTTTGTGGGGGTTTTTTGTTTGTTTTTTTTGAGGGGTGGTGTAGATGTTGAAATAAATGATTAAAAACTGTAATGATTCTCCTTCAGGCTACAATACAATAAAATATCTTACTTTTGATTGTGTCTCAGCAAGTCGTCTTTAACCACCAAGACAAAATGGAGAGAAAAGAGAGCTACTTTGTGAATCAGCACCACTTCTTCCTGAAGCAGTAAGGGAGGCTTTATGTTCCATCACATAACCTGAATGTGCACCATTTCAGATGGTGGGGCTGACTCACAGCTTCTTGGATTTATCTCCCCTGCCCAGCTCATAACCTCTCCATCCATTATTGGGACTGGTTTTGCTGAATCTTTCTGAACTCATAATTTGACAGTCGGTGAACAGAAACTGCTCAAGGAAAGAAGAGAGCTAGTACAGAGCTAGCAGGGACCTATTCCTGAAAAGAGGTCAACTCCTTGTTATTGCAAACAAGTGCATCGTTATGTAACAACCTCCACCTTTAAAGCATACAGATTCCCACACCAGTGGGAAAATCTGACCCGACAGATTAGGATCTTCTTTTAGTATCCTGCTTAAAGTTACTCATGGATGGCTTATATCCATTTATTTGTCATTAACCATCAGAGTCTTCTAGTCTGAGAAGTTCCTCCTTGTGTTTACTCTTCAGTATTCATAGACAGCAACAGTAATCCTCAGTCTTTTATTTTGGCTATGCTAAACAAGTGAGCTCTGATGGAATCCTGATTGTCCAAGTGATTCTAGAAACCCATGTCTGCTACTGTGTTTGAAGATGTTAATGCCAATTCAAGCCACAGCTGATTTTGATTAAAAATGTGGGGGGTTTTATTATTATATCACAATGCCAAGAATTACTGCTTTTTACACTTAAATTATTTAATGGATTGGGCATACATGTTTATTATTTTACATTGTTGTGTAGTAATAATAAAATTACAGCAATTTAGAAATATTCAAAACAAAAAAATTGAACTTGTTTTCCATTCTGCAATATCTTCTTTAGAGAAAAATCTCAGAGAAATTTAGTTTTCATTCAAATAAATTTTGTGGACGTAAAGAATTAGTCTGACACAAGTATTGAAACTATTTGAGAATGACTTGAATAAAATATTTAGTAAATGCTATGGATCTGGATGAGGAATACTAACCAAGTTGATGTCCTAAGCCACCTTATAAAAAATACTACATGTCTTCCTCACAGAAACTGTGGAAAGACTGATGGGTTTCACACTACCAGCTGGCCTGATGCCCTTCCAGGCCAACTGTCCCGTCTACCAGTGGGAGATGTTCCACTTACCTGTAGGCTCTGGAGTCCTCCATAAGCAGTGAAAAGAAGTAAAAATCCAAAAGAAATGACCAAAACATTCTTAAGATTCTTTTCCATGTTGAATCATATAAGACAAGAAGTCTGCCAGTGGGCAGGACTGCTCCAGTTATTCCAGGGGATGCTTTGAGTTGGAGAAAAACAGCTTATGTTTTGTTGGAAAAGGTCACTTCTCACTGCATTTGTAGAGGAAAGAGTTGTTAACTGAGGATGGGCCAGTGAACTTTACTTTTACCGATACTGAAACCTACTTACTGAGTTGTTACTCATTCACCTGTTGTGACTATGGCAATTATGAGTGCTCCCAAAAGACATATAATCATGTTTTATTACATAGTTATATAAGTCTCTTGCAACACTTGGACCAATTTTAGTATTGCTGTTATGGGGCTTTATCCTATCACTAGCAAAGAAGAAAAAATGAGCAAGCAGTGAAGGTACACTAATCCATAAAGGGCAAAGATTAAAAGACCATACTGAAATCTATATTAAACCTTTTACTTAACTAAGGCTACAAAAGCATACTAGAAAATAAAATTTCGTTACAGTGTCTGCATACAGCAGCTCTATAGCTGTGCCATACCATTAGCAAACCAAGGCTGCTGGCTGCTTGGCAAACGGAAGAATCTTCATCTGTGGCGACCCCTGTGGCTTTGGTCTTTCAAGTTTACTAAGTTGTACTCATGAAAATAACTTTTTTCCCCAACTTTCCCATCAACACAGAAGACAAGAAGAAACACGGATTGAGCTCATAAATTAAATAGCAACCTCCTCTCCCTTCCTCCAGGCCCTGGGAAAAATCAACTTTGTGGGATGTATTTTGCCTCGCCAGGCTCAAGGAGTGAAAATTTTCCCACTAGTCAGCCAACTTTGCTGTCCTTGCCCCTGTTTTCCCCTCTTTTCGGAGCCTGCCCTTATGTAGTTGCATTGTTTGTTTGTGACACTGGTCATCCTGCAAGTCCTGACTGAGCTTTTGAATATTCCCCTTCTGACCACACAAAGTCCTCTCTGCACCTAAGCCTGTCAGGGCCAACAGACCTTTCCTGAAGCGGTAGCAGAAGACAGATTTGAACTTGGGAGCAAAAGCCCATGCTATAACTTAAACAGATTCAAGTGGAGGTGGTCTGGAGGGTGTCCGTAGTGCCTAGAGGGAATGCAGAGCTAAGACTTGTTCTAAATCCCACTAGATGGCACAATTTTGCTTCCCACAGGGGCATTCGAGGGTGAGAGAAGAAAGATCTAATGCATTAATTCATTCAATACATTAAAGAGGTCACAGCTAGTTTCTACTTTGGAGAAAATTCCAGTATGTACGTTTTCATTTTCTTCTTTTGTCTTATAATCTTCTTGACTGAAACAATGCAGCAAATATAATCTTTTAGTTCTCTATTCTTAATAGTGCTCCTATATTGCAAGTCTAGAGAGTGAAATAGTGGCTTTTTATTTTACAGACTACTATGCTTACCATACAAACACTAACAATTAGATCACAGTGCTAGTCTTGTTTTTCAATGTATGTAATCCTATACAAGGCTTGTAAACCAAACTGGTGGTACTTTTAAAAATCTTTTTAGGTTTATGGGTGCTTGCAATTTTCAGATGAAGAAATTTCAGAAGCAGTTTACACCTGATGATACCATACTTGGTTTTGGTTTGGAACACTTAGAAATACTATGCAAAATTCTAGGGGTATGAGATCACAGGTTTGAAAACACTGAAAAATGAATGAGAAAATGTAAGAATTAGGCTTATTCTAAACAAAAGCATAATTATCACTTGCTCTGGCAGGGGAAAGAACCAAGGATACTGCAAAGCACAGTCAGTTATAAAAGCCTTTAATTTAGTGCTCTTTCTTTTGTAACAACCAGTCAGCTTTAAAAAAAATCAGCATCATCTGGATGCTATTTTTAAAATGCAGTGTTGGATAGGTTATCTGATCAGCACTTCTGCTCTGGAAGACTTCTTAACTCCTAACTCAGTCACGTCCTCTGAGCAGCACAATGTTGGAGACCATACGGGCAATGGGGGATGGTGGGTTTTTTTTGTGGAGTTCTTTTTTTTCTCTCCTTTTTGACTGATCAAAGACATTTTGGTCTGTTCCACATCCCTTGTCCAGAGCTTTGGGCTATCCCACTGCCTCGTCCTCCTGAGCCTCTCCTTAGGAATGTGCAGTCTTTACCAAGGAGGTCTGATAATGCTGAGGATCTCTTCCTTTGGTACCAGGCAGCAAGCTGCTCCCGCAGGTCTGCTTTGTATCACCCTTGACACATCTTTCATTCTTTCTACCAGTCTAAGATTAAGAGAGCCTCAGGAGCTGCGCCTTTTGGGCTTAACCTTTGCATAGGAGACTGCAACCACCAAACTGAAATGTTTGAGTTCAATCACAAAAATGGAAGATAGAAGAGATGGGTTAAATTCATGACTCTATCCCACAGCTGATCATGTTTATTTTCTCTGTGTAAATGAGGTCAGCCTTCGCTTAAAAGATTATAGCACCAGAGGTTATTTTTGGGGGGGGGGGGGGGGTTTTTGCTTCATAAATATCTTTTCCCTATTTACCTTTTGCTGGTTAAATATATTTTTTAGGCAATTATAACAATAACAACAACAACCCCCAGACACAAGCATATTCACCACAGGATCTTCTGTCTTAGAAGCTTTTAATTGTTTAGCTCCTTGGTGGTACACAGTATCCCTCAAGTCTATCTGTAGAATCACAGAATTATTGAGGCTGGAAAAGACTTCTGAGATATCAAGTCCAACCTATGACCTAACACCATGACATCAGCAAAATCATGCCACTAAGTGCATCATCCAATGTTTCCTTAAACACCTCCAGAGATGGCAACTCCACCAACTCCCTGGGCAGTCCATTCCAGTGTTCTATCACCCTTTCTGTGAGGAAGTGCTTCCTAAGATCCAAACTAAACTTCTCCTGGCACAGCTTCAGGCCATGCCCTCTCATCATGTCACCAGCTGCCTGGGAGAAGAGCCCAACCCCTGCCTGACTACAACTTCCCTACAGCTTCCCTTCAGGCAGTTGTAGAGAGTGATAAGATCCCCCCTGAGTCTCCTCTTCTCCAGGCTGAACAATCGTAGCTCTCTCAGCCTCTCCTCATAAGACTTTCCCTCCAGTCCCTTCACCAGCCTCATTGCTCTCCCCTGGACCCACTTCAGCATCTCAATATCCTTCCTGAAGGAAAGAATGAATATTTTTACATGCCAGCTGGCCAATGGCTTGGCCACCCGTTTAATATGGGCAAATGTTTCAAGAGCTTTTTTCAGAGCTGGCTTTAACTACCACTGGTCTTGGAGGAGCTGACGCTAAGCAGGAGATGCAGAAAACAAGTGCTTACCCATGGATGCCTCCAAATAAAGGCACAGAGAGAGAGAAGAGTGGAGACAGAGTCTGCATATTTCCACTTGGAGAAGTGAAACTGATTCTTGCCCTTTTTTCCATAGTGAAGGCACTGCAGATGTACTAGAGGGGAATACCATAACAAAGCCTGTTGTCCTGAGCTGTACCTTTTGTTGTGCCAAAGGGTCCTGCAGTGTGAGTTGCTCCTGTGTACCTCTAAAGGTTTAAACATCTCCTCCTCCTCCAGCATTCCATCTCTCATTTCCCAGGTTTGTGTATTTCCCTTCTCTCATTTCAGATACTGTTCCTTTTCTACCATGCAAAGCATACACAGATATTGTCCTTTCAGCTGGTCTCCAGAGACTGCCCTCCATGCATGGCTGCATAGACATCAGTATGCTGCTTCTGTCTGAATCCTACCTGCTGATGTACTCTCTTTCTCTGGAGGCACCAAACTGTCTATCTCAATCTTCCTTTATGCTCTTGATGTGTGCCATCCTCCCTTACTGTTTTGCTGTTCACTAGCCCTCACCCTGCCTTTGTCTCTCTGCTTCTCCCTCCTTACCCCATCTCTTGAGTGTCAACAGACTTTGCTTCTTAACTGAGTCACCTGAAAACTGCTGTTTGTTCTCCCAGTTTGTTAAACTACTTTTAGCCGCACTGGCCCTAAGGTCCTTCTCCCTACTCCCTCACCACTGCTCTTAATATCTCACAAGGCACTTTTCCAGCTCCACTACCTACCCCTTAAGGAAGAGGAGAAGAGACACCTTGTCTTCTGGGCTGGGAGCTATCTCACAGTAGAAGGGGGACCAAATGGAAACAGAGAAGAGAGGGTGCAGGCCATAAGTTTGAATGAAGTTGTTACATTTTCTATCAGTAAGACTGTGTAGGAGACTTTCCCTGCAGGACACTTGTCAGCTCTGCTGAATGCAGTTGTCCAAATAACCAATATTGTCTCGATATTAAAGGCAGGACTCAATTTAGGATAGGATGATATGATGCCATTCTAGGCTCACACATTAATTTTTATGAGCTGGAGAAAGAGTTCCTTTAAGTGTTGGACTTCTAACAGATGATACTCACCTCCTGGGATTTGCATCTCTCTTGGCTGGAGCTTTCAATGCATGAATATGTGTCTATAAGAGTGTTCACAAATACTAATTCCAGCCTAGGGAGAGACTCAAGCACTCTGAAGGTAAGCCCCTGCCCTGTGTAGCAGGTGACATTTCTGCAGAGGACAGCTAAGGAGATCAGCGTCTCCAGGATGACAACTGCCTGTGAACAACCTCAGTTCTTCACCAGAGTTGTATTTCATTCATTCTCTTATAAAAAAAAAGTGCTTTCATCTGGTTCAGACTCAACCTAATCACATTTTACCTTCCTAAAATTGTTGCCTGAGCACTGACATTGAGCATGTGCCTTGCCCAGCAATTTGGGTGTTTCAGCATATCTGGTGTTAACCCATTCCTAATCCTAAACCAGTGGCTGTGACTCAGTTAGTAAGACAACACCCTGCTAAGATAAACATGCCACTGTTGTGATCTGTGTTTTTATAATGAAAGGGTAGGGAGGCGGATCCTGCATATGAACAATAGACTTTTGTATGGCAGTGGCTCTGAAGTCTTCAGAGCCATTTGCTGGAAACTGCCTGACTGCATACTGCTTGTTCACTTGAGCATGCCTCAAATTTCTTGCACACACCCATGATGTGGGCTGGGAGGATGGGATTCTGTCAGCAACCCAAACTATGTACTTTCACCTTTCCTTTTTGTTTCAGAGGTGGCTGCTGATGTTATTAATGTCCACTATGGAGCTAGCATAAAATAAATGTCTATTATGCTCCACCAGAAAGCCCCTGGTTTTGAAGGCTATCACAAATATTTTTTGACCAACTTATCAGCTTGTGGAAATAAAAAAGGAAGGTGAATGTGGCTTGATCCCAGAAAGCAGAGCTGCTTAAAGGAATATTGGTGTAGATGTCCTGGGATGTGGAGATTCTCACTCTCCAGAGCTTTCCACCTTTCATTTGTCCATCAGTTTCACCAATATCTGGGGACTAACTTAAGAGGAATATTTAGGAAAAGGTAGCATGAGTCTCTACCTTGGTAAGCCTTGCTCCCTCTTGCTTCTGCTTTATGTCACTGAATATTCTATAACCACGTATAGAAGGAGAAGCTACCAAGCTGCAGAAGTGAAAATCAGGGGCTATTGAGAGGGAAAAAGAAAAGAGCTGCTATGTACAGACTGGTGTGCAGAATAGCATGAGAGAGAGGGCTTGTTACAGGCAAAAAAAGATGATCTACTAGAATAAATCAGAGTAGGTGATTTTGTTGTTTTCTTTCCTACAGTAAATTTTGGTGCTAAAACTTCTTCCTTATCCCATTAGTATCCCCAAGTGCCTGATGCAGGTAATTACCTTTTTTACCTGGCCCATTTTGTGACACAAAATATGGGGAAGGTCCATAACCTCCCCCTAGGGTGTCAGAGAGACTCTCCCAGGTGTGAGCAACAGACACCTTTCCCTGCCCCAGTACTTGTAAATCACACAGCTATCCAGGACACTGTTTCTCCAGCAGCTGTCCCCAACCTTTTCCCTCCCATCCACAGCCCTGCCTTCTCCCACGCACATTGCTCCAATTGCAGGCCCATTATTCTGTGTCTACTTGCATTTAATCAAACGAAATTACCTTTTCAAGTGGCGTCCTGTAGTTTGAAATTATGGAGCTATGACAGACCTCCCTGGAAATAGCTACCGGAGTCCAGCTGGGAACGTCTTGACAGGTGTTGCTCTGAACAAGCTTCACATTTCCTGTCTGGTTTAGGGAGATTAGCAAGCCCTCTATGTATTTCTAATCTTGCACGAATCTTTACAGCAACTGCCCCAGTATGCACATAAGGGTTGCATAACTCCTATCCCATCCTTGTTTGGAAACTCCTCTTTACTTTGAAAGTCCTTATGTGTGCATTGAACAAAAAGCAAACAGTATTTAGGAAGACATTACACAAACAACTCCACCTCTTGCTTTTCATCTGAAATAAGAGTAATTACAGTTTTGCATTCTTGCTTGTGTATTAATTCGTGTGAACTGTGAATATTCCATGGAGGTGCTCCTGCCTCCAAAGAATTGCTGCGATTGCTAATCAGAGTGACACAGTCTATTTCACAGAAGCCATTCCATAACTGCTGAAGACCATCAGTCACTCCCACCATGGTATGGTGGGCATGTAGTGGGTACCTGTAGGTGAATAGTGGCAGTTACCAATACCACCAGCACCACCAGCAGGAATATGGACAGTTTCAGCCTGGATTGTATCTCTGGAAAATAATCCATGCTGGGTTTTTTCCCTATTAAGAGTCACTTGCAGAATCTGTTGTAGGATCCACTGCAACCAGTGGAAGACTGCTGACTTTGGTGACAGTAGCTACAGTCCTTCATATGCTGGTGAATGGATGGATTTGGCTTTCCCACCTGAGAGTGTTAAAGCTTGGTGAAGTCAGTTGAAGCAGGAGGCTAAAGACTTCCGAGCATTGTAGAACAACTCTGGAGAAATGTGTAGGAAAAACTGTCAAAGCAGCCAGCAGGAAATCTAAAAGCAATATCTAGCTCCTAACAGATTGCTAACTTCAATGGAGTTTCTGCAAGAAAAAATATTTCCATTCTGTTTGCTAGATTTCCTAAGACCAACAAAGAGACCAGAGTGGACTAAATAATAGTTATGCTTAACTGTCAGAAATTACAAAAATTATGCTAAACATGGATTCCTCCATGCCAGACCTCTGGAGGTATGATAGTTTTAATTATTCATCATTAATTACTGATTAAATTAAGTTTTATGTTAAATGTTCTCTTTCAGAGATAGCTTTCTGAGTGTCTACAAATGTTTTCCTTAAACAGACCAATAGAAAGAAATCCAGAGTATACAACCGAAAATCTCCACGCATCTTCATTGTAAGATCGCTGCTCTGTAAGGGAGGAGTAGAAAATTAGGGAGTAAAACCACATTATATGCAAGAGCTCCAGGGAGTTTACTGGAGCAGTTAGAGAAAAGCAGACAAACTAGTGGCCTGTTTTTCTGATTACCAAACCCTTAAACAATCAAACTCTTCACATCTTCTTTTAATGATCAGAGGCAGAAGACACATATTCACAACAATCTGCTAAAAGACCAGAACATACATGAAGAGGCTTTCAGCAAACAGAATTAATGCTACAAAACCATATAATGAATGGTAATTAATTTTGATTTTTAGCATGAGTGATTCATGCTTTGTGTGTAAATATTTCCAGTTCCTTCTGCTACCTGCAGGTCCATTAAGCTGAAACTGAGTTGAGCCTTGAGGCTGCTTTAAGCTATGGTCTCTGGGAACCATTCCTTTGACCATCGTGGGATTTGAGCAGTACAGGGTGCATGGACTATTGCTTCAGAAGGCCCTCCTACAGTGGAGAGGAATGGTAAAAACAAGTGGGACTTCAGTATTAATCTAGCTGTTCATGGTAGCTTTTGACTGGAACTAGAGTTGTAATGAGACATGGTTTGGTACATAATGGTGCAGACTATAACCTATCTGTCTGCTGTGCAGGATCCCTCTGCTGAGATGAAAACACAGCCAAGAGAAGTCATCTGTTTCTTGTCCTTTGCATTGATATTGGAGAGCCACCAAGATGTTAATCCCAGGGGCTGAAAGCATTCAGGGCTTTGCTTTGCAATGAATAGAGCTCAATCCTGTGTTTTGGGTTGCAAGTATTCTTTTACCCTTTTTAAGTCAAGGTCCTGATAGAGACCTTTAACTAATTATACTTTAAAATTTTCCTCCTTTCTATTTAAGTTTCAGGTGAAGGTGCAGAATTCCATCAGAGATCAGCTTCTGCTAAGACAGAGCTCTTTAGCAGCATGAGTAACTTAGACCTCAGAGAAATAAACTAAATATTGCAGCCTAAAGAGTCTGCTGAAATTATAATTCAAAATGGGTATAAGTCTTTTCATTTCATCTTTTAAACAGATGCACGTCTCTCCTAAAGATGTAATCTACGAGGCATGTCAGAGGTTTTTGACATTTGAAATTATAGCTCCAGTAACAAGGAGAGGCTGTCAATTTGTAGCTTTGTGCTTTTTCTCTCCATAAACATGAGTAATTTCTTTTACCCTCAGTACATCTCCGGTATATTGTTGTTTTCAGAGCTGCTTGGATTTAGTAGATGAGAATCAATAAATTAACCATTTACTGACTGTGAAATTGACTTCTATAATTGAGAGACTGCTCATTATTCATGTCTGAGGGAAGCAAAAATCAAACTGCATTGTCTTGCATGTTTGCTGCAGATCTGAAAGAAGTTGGTCCTTTTGGATAAAAGTCACAGAATCATATAAATGTTGGATGGAACTACTCCAACCTCCTACTCCAAGCAGTGCTGTCACTAGCACTAAGGCAGATCAGCCGTGACTTTGTTTAGTTCTGGTCTTGAAAAACCTCCAAGGACAGAGTCTACACAGTATTTCTAGTAACCTGTGCCCATGCTGTGCTACCTCCACAGTGAGGAAATGTTTTCTTTGTGTAATGCAAAAGTAATCATTCATGCTTTCTACCTATTTTCAATTTTATGTTAATATTATTCCACTTGGAGATGGAAAAAAAAAAAAAAAAAAAAGTCCTATCTGCACAAAACATAAAGGAATTGAAGAGAAACTTATTTCCATGAGGCATCTCAGCAACTTAATCTAGACTCCCTAAATGCACTTCCCTAAGTGGGGAAACAGTGGCACGCCAGAAGGAGATTCAGAGGGGAACACACTAAATACCAAAAAATCCAGAATGAAGGGCCTTCTGCTACTTTATCACTGAAGGATGTGGGATTGTTTAGGAAATCAGCTGGCACTTAAGGTTATCAAGTAAGGCTGCTCATTTTGTGTAATAGACTGAAATATTACTGAAACATAAGTGGAAAAAATTATATGAGGCCTGGAACAACATAACCTGGGCTGAAGTTAGTGTTCCTGTGCCAAGGACCACTGCAATGTTTCTCTCCAATGAAATAATACAGAACAGTGGCAGTTTACTGCAGACGTTTCTGCTGATGAGTCTCACTCATCAGGCAGGAATCCCTGCTCCTGAGACTTTTCCCAGAGACACAGGTGAACAACATATTCAGACACTAGATGCTTGTGAAGAGAGGCTGTTATTTTACAGGCTGTTTGCGTGCCATATTTTTGCCTTACACAGTAAGTAGTACAGAGAGACCTCATAGAGAAAGGAGTAGCTGGTCTACAGAATACATTGTGAAATTTTGATAAGTAGATGGTAATACAAGCAATTGTTAGGAATGACTGGAGGGAAAAATTAGGCTTAAAGGCATGAATTGTGCCTTAGTCTTCATTTTGGGCTTATACTTTGAATCTTTTTGCAAGTAATAGGCTAGTGCAAATCACTGGATTAAAATAGACTGTTCTTTGGAGGACTGAGAATTCAAATCTAGATACAGTGTTAGAATAACTATTGTTAGTTTTTGGGGGGTTTATATACATTTCCTACAGAGTTGCCACTGGGCCTTTTTTTTCTTGTGCATATTTTCAAATTCTATGGGATTTTAGGAACTTACTTTAAGAATTTAGAAGCACTGTTTGACTTGCTTCTCAGGTTTGATGCACTCTTTCTGTCTGGTTGAAGTCTTTTCATCAGATCAATTCTCAGGTACTGAACTTATTTGACACCTTGCCTCAGTAACTTCCCTGGACTTGCTCAGCATACTAATTTTTCCTCACTGATTCTTCCATACCTATTCAGAGGCTGAAAGTATCACCGATGTCATGGCTGATCTTTCTTTTACTGTGCTTATCGTATTATCTTGACCTCTACAGTCTCTGAGCCATTAGTTGACAGAGAAGATGAACATAGCAGATATAGTTGACATGTGAACTTAAACCTAGAAACCTGCTCCTTGACCATCTGATTCTGTTCAACAAAACCAGGTGTGGGGAATTACCAAAGGGAGTTCTGCCTTTGACTTTCTGCTTTTCCCCAAGAGAGTTCTGTGAAGACCTATTTAGTATTACAAAGCATATAAAAAAAAAACCCACCAACCCTGCCTTCCAAAGAGTCAAAGGCTCCATTAGAAGTGTGTTGGAAGGAAGCCAGAAGTCAACACGAAGATCTCTAAGTGTCAAGGCAGCTTCAAACATATGGTGGGAGCCGGGGTGGGGGGAAGTGATGGGTGAGTACTGTGTCATGACATTCTGTGTTTGTATGCACTTGCTACTTTTGCAACTTATAACAAAACCCCTTTATAAACTGAGGCCAGACCAATTAAGTGACCTAACTTTCATCTAATTTAGATGAGCTATTGGGTTTAAAAAACAAGGCAGGAATTTGACAATTTGATAACATGAAATACCATTTTGTGTGTGGCTACTAAAATTGCACTGTATTTAAAAACGAGTCAATCAAATAACATTTTTGGATTCTGTTGTTCTCAAGGAGAGAAAATGTGAGCACCAAGAAGAAAGTTGAAAGGCAAAAAGAAATGTGGTTTATGACTTATAGAGCAACTCTAGTTCATCCATCTGTCCTTTGGCAGGATGATCTCTGCATTGGTCATTTCTTAAACATTTGTCTAATCTCTTCCTAACAATATCCAAGTGAAGAGATGGTAGTCTGACTTGGCAATCTATTTCAGACCTTTTGCTCTTACAGACTTTGAGTATATAACTTGAGTTATTCTTTCTTCTGCAGGAACCAGTTACTGGGGCCTCACAAATGCTGGGCAGAATAGAGAGGTAACTTTGTATGTCCTGCAGAGGACACCACCATCTATAAAGTCTTGTATGACATTTGTGAAATCATCTTGAATTATAATCCTATCTTACTTGTGGTCACTTCCAGTGTCGCATCCTCTGCAAATGTAGTCAGCTCCTTCTCTATTCAAGCCTCCAGATCATGAGGGAAATCAGTAAGCAGAACTAGATCCAGGGTAGATACCTAGAAAACCTTTCTCTGTATCTCTTTCCACTCCAGTCATGAACCAAGGTATGTAGTCACTGAGTGTAGGTCTCTGTGGATTTGCACACAACCTGCACCAGTTCCATCAATGCTCCATCTTGCTAATGAAAATGTTGTATGAACCAGAGGCAGAAACATAACAAAATAAAAATATGTGACTCCTACTGCTTCTCCTCTAGCTACAGAGCCTGTTAACCATTATAGGAAGGAAATTCTATTGGTGTGATTTTTTTTTTTTCTTAACAAATATTTTCTAGCTGCTACTCATTTCTATCTTCCCTTCAACAAAAGTAGATCTGTTGGTTTTTTTTTTTTTTTCTCTTACTTTCTTTTTCCCCTGGGAATTGAAGTTTTGGTGACAACTGTGTGACTTTTCATGCATTTTTCCATCACTCTTTAAAGACAGATGTTTTCTTCACTCTCTCTGTCTGCAGGGAAAACTTTCTACACTGGAAAGAAGGATGGTAATATGCAAATCTAAGGCCAGATAACAAAATACCCAGGTGGAAAGCGCTGGCTTAGTAGAACAAACCACTTGAAATAAAGGTTATTGGAAAATCCCTTAATAGACCAGTATACTGGAGCATGAAAAGTATTAACAGCATTTCTTGTCATATCAGTGCTGAATTAGGGATATAGAGGTTACTGTTCCTGAGGTTGGCAAATGCAATTTCATCTAGAAATATAGGATTTTATTTTTGTTTGTTTAACCATATTCTCTCTTCTTATCAGGACAACCATATTACAGAAAAGACCAGGTTTGTTTAGGCCATGCAGTTTAGTCTGTCTGAGTTTTATGAAGCTCTGAAAAGCATTCTCGTCTGCAGATACACAAGATCCCCACGATCAACCTTTGATAAGATGAATGTGTTTGCTATAACAACAAATCCTCTTTTCCTCCTTGATGGGTCACAGACCTTGATAGGTCTTTTTTTTTTCCCCTTGTTTTCTGCACCATGCAGTCTTTCAGGTGTTATCATATATTTGCATCACATATCCACCATCCAGTAGAGCTGCAGGGAGCTGGTGCGTAGGAGCTCCCCCAACTCAGTACTGTGAAAGGAATACAAAATTGCCCTGTTCTGCACTGTTTATTTCCAAGCATTGAGGGCCCAATGCTCATTCTGGGGAGAAGAGCATTTTGGACCAGAGGGAATCTAACGTGGTCTGAGCCCTGAAGCTGGGCAGCAGTGGCTTGGCATAGCGCCATCAATGCTGTCTCAAACACATCCTCACTCAGACTTCCCCTCTACAAGAACAGATAAGTATTTATTTAGCTATTGCATTGGGTTGTCCTGCCTACCTAGGCAGCATTGGACCTCTGCTGATTTGCAGGAAAGACACCACTCAAACAAGGTGAACTAATTCATTTGTTTTCTCCAAATGGAGAACTTCAGTGAGCAAAGGAGTGTTTAACACCAAGTGTTAAAGGGAATAAAGAATAAAAATTGTATGTCTTCTGCTTATCCTTGTTTTCCCCCAAAACAGTGGTGAATGCTTTAAAAATTATTGCACTCATCAATAATCAGGGTCCACTTTACTCAAATTTCCTATTCAAGCAGACATCTAAGGTTGCTTTATAAGCAAATAAAATACAAATAATCTCTTCTTCCCACTTATAAACATATTAGAGCCTTCTGGGAATTACACACTGTGATTTTTCTCCTATGCTTACTCAGATGCTCCTCAATGGGAGTTTTTATTGGTTGCCTAGAACACCATTTTGCACAGACCTGCACACGAATTTGGGGTGTTTGTGTTATGCAACCCAGTAATTCCAGTGAGCATTGAAAATTACAAAATGCACAAAGTCATAAATGGTGCTTCCTCTCTGTTCCTCTTAATAGCTAATTGACAGGAAGCTGTATTGCTTGCTGATGAGCAATTACGGTCTGAAAAGATACTGTTGTCAGAGTGGTTTCTTAGAGATTACAGTAAATTTGTAATAAGAAAAGAATCTAGGATGGTTTCAGTCTCAAAGGTCACATCTGTACCAATGTAATCCAGTTTACTTTCACTAAAGTCGATGGGTCTAGGCTCCTTTACAATAGCTGAGCATTTCTGCCTGTATGTAATTAATATGTGGCATCCATTGAAAGCCAAAGTACATTAATGAGACAGCAGGAATTGCCTGTAAAGGCAGGCATATCTTACTAGAAGCTTCTGCTTTGCTGATGAGTGTGTAGGAGTACTGTATTGCTAGTCTATCCAAAATTATTCTAAGAGTAAACAGTCCTCTCCACTTATATCTGAGAAGGAAACATAGGACAGGATAAACAGCATATTATGAACCCTTCTTTTATTATTTCTGATTAATTAAAAGCAGATCCACAGAAGAACATAAAGTTTTGCAGCTCTTTCTGCATCACTCTCATGGCACTTGGGAGAGGACACCTACAGCTGATCCCTGTTCTATGTTTTGCTATTTCATATTAACCAGGACACAGGATAAAATACAGGATCCAGTATTCAGTCTGCCTGTTTCCTCTTTCCCCACAGAGTGAATACCTGCATCAGTGGATTACAAAATCATTCACATGCTTACAGCTTTTCCCCCACCTAATGCATCTTCTGGTCTCTTCATAAGGTGGGAGAGCCAGAGGTGAATCATACAGCCCATAAGCTAGCAGGCTGGGCACCCTTTTTGCCTTGGAAGTGAAAGAAATGGGCTTGAGTTTCTGCAGAAAGAAAGGGAATTGAATTTGTTTCTCACAGCCAGTCCCACAGAGGTGTATTAAGCACATCTCAACATACTTGGGTAAAGTCGCTCTGAGGAGATAGGCCCTACAGGAAGCATTCCCTAGCCTCTTATTGCTAATTATAGGTGTAATCTACTAAATGCAGCCATCTGGAAAGTGATACTATTTAAAGAACCTTAAGACTCTCTAGCTCTGGAAGATAATGTGTAAAATCAGGTGCTATCCTGGTTTACATAGCCTGTGCTTAATTATCCATAAACTTAATTGGCTGTTGGGTGGGACTAAGGTTTCAAAGATTGCTGGCATCCTTTTATGAATGGATGATTTCAAATCTTAGATTATAGAATCTTCTGGGTTGGAAGGACCTTCAAAGGTCACCTAGTCCAAGCCCCCTGCTGTAAGCAGGACATCCTCAACTAGATCAGGTTGCCCAAAGCCTCAAAAATCTTAAATGATAGCTTCTTCTCTTTGCTTGACTACTTCAGATGTAAGTGCTGAGCTATTATATATTTGAGTGTTGTGAACTGGGATAACTCTTTTTTTTTTTTTTTTTTTTTTTACTTCCTAAGACCCCCAGAATTTCCATGTGCTGAATTAGAAGGATACTGATGTCAACGCAGAAAAAACCCAAATCCCTCATTTGCAGACATCACATGAAATCCCAGTCAACTATACTGAAGAAAAAGGCAGGATGAAGGGGTAGAGGAGAGAAGGAGTGAGGAGAGGGAAAAGACTCTCTTAGGTAAGAAGAGGCAAAGACAGCAAAACAAAGTCTGAGAAGCCGTGTGCTTGCTATCTACAAATAAACACAGCACAGAAGGAGATTTGTGTAGGTTAAAGGATAAAAGTTGGTGGGAGATCAAATAACTATGAAGTAGCCACAGTTAGAGGCTGCATTTCCTCCATCAGAGGAAAGACATCCTGGGGTGTCTATCCTAGAAAGTGACCTGTAAGAAACCCAGATAATTTAACAAATAATTGCATCAGTTTATGAAAATGACAAATGGCACCTGTCAGACTGAATTGAGTAAACCAAGATGTCCTGCTTAGTCCCATGTCCTGTGTCAGCCTTTCAGTAAAAACATTGTTTCTTCCTTATTTTCTGAGAGGTTTATTTTCTCCTATGATAGAAACAAGTTACAAAATAATGCATTCCTATTGTTGTTCAAGTTGCAAACTAAAATATTCAGGTTCAGTGTATGTTATTCTTTCAGGAGTGCACATTCATGCAGGAGGATACTATTCTGGCAACTGACAAGCTGGAGGAGACACTATACTGCTTTCAGCCCCAGGTTGTCAGAAATGATTTTTCAGTGTCTTCCACTGCCTGTGCTCATGAAACCATAAAAGACAGCACTACCAATTCTAAATATTTAAAATTATAACCAGAATCCTTGCTGTAATAGCTAACATCATCATTTTGTCTTCAAGGCATTAAGTTTTCAAGAATCAGAAATATAAGATGTCATTTGCCGCTTGATTTTGGAGATACAAGCTTCACTTTTTATAGTTAAGAGGATAACAGCTCATTGTGTTTTTTAAAATAACAGCTGAGATCTTTGTACATAATTCTAGAAACTGGGATTTCACAAAAATGCCAAGTAACATGAGAGACAGAGTAAAAAAAAGCCTCCATCAGCATATCACTTATTTTCCCAGAGAGAAAAAATCCAAAACAAAACAAAACACCAAAAAAACCCACAAACCCACAAAAAAACCCACCACAAAAAAACCCAAACAAAAAACCAACAAACCAACATAAAACAAACAACAAACCAAACTCTCCAGAAAGCATTCTGATAACATGAGTATTTTTATTACCCATCCTTCCTAGCAATGGGTATGAAGGAAATAGCAACAACACAGAGGTGCAGTGTGAGAGGAGCATTGGCTTGTTTGTGAAAGCAGGGATCAGGAAGGGCCCAAGGGTGAGAGGCTTCCACTTGTAATCTCCGTTCCTGGAAGAACACAGGTCCGACTTTTCAATCAGGCAGAAGAGGAGGGAATATCCTTGTAGCTATATAAGGAAAATTTGGTCCCTTGAACATGTGTCAGGAATCAGGAAAGTTTTTTGTAACCACCTATGACTTTAAATACTTGTTTTTAGCAAACCATACCTAACTGCTACAAATGCAGTCTGAAAACAGTCTCCTTCTCTGGAGACTTTCAAAACTCATCTGGATGCATTCCTGTATGACATGCTCTACTTGATCCTGCTTTGGCGGGGGGGTTGGACTCGATGATCTCTAGAGGTCCCTTCCAACCCCTAAATGTCTATGATTCTATGATTCTAAACCAAACATATTTCTACTTGAGGGCAATCAGGCCAGGCTGACACTCCCCAGCTACTTGTTAGCACTAAAAGCAGCAACATTGGAAGACCCCCAGTTCTGGACATAATGTTCCAGTTATCAAAAATCAGCCTGACACTCCTGACCATGTCCAAGCAGCTGGGGAGCCTGAACACAAAGTCACGGTGTCAATTAGTCAAACATAACATTTCAAGGCTTCTTGACCTTTCAAAACTGGAATAAATTTGCCAAACAGGAAAGAGGAGGAATGAAGTGGAACAAGTAATTCAGAAACCCTCTGGGTCTAATATGCCAATGCCTTGCCCCTCCAGCCTCATTTCTGGTCTCCTAGCAGAGGAATTCATGAGTGTCAGCAGATTTCCAGGGGTGAGAACAGAATCCTGCACAACCTGCTCTACCACTTCTGCTTGTGTCAATTAGAAGAATGTGGTGTTTTATCCCCATTTTACACTAACAGTAATGTGTGTCCCTGTGTACCTCCAGCAAGTGCCAGTTCCAGATGGGTTATTAACTGAGTGCTCACTGTGAGTGACTGATGCACTGAAGTAAGGACATCACAACAGGTGTACTTGTTCAGGCCTTGGATCCCTCTGCCCCACCATTTGGTTTTGACTGTGCAATAGACAGAGGCATGGGAAGGAATAAGGCTGGGGCAAGAACATACCATGCCTCCCTCTTCCAATATCTAGTTGTTTTCAAGTTATTTTCTGGAGTTGAACACAGTACTCTTTAGCAAGCCTTAGCTGATCTCATCTTCAAGGACTTTGGGTCTTATAGCCCCCCAGAAGGACAAAAAAGTACTCTTGGCCCCCAAAACTACATCAGCATAATGATGGATTTTTTTCTTCTTCACTCTCAATCTCTTTTCTAGTAATTCCTCATAACTGATTTACTTTTGTAACTGCTAACCCAGTGCTGCGTTCATAAAATGTACATGAATGAGAACTCCTGGCTGGGTGGAACAGATTTCACCCTCATGTTCTTGGAAGTAACCTGGGTCCCTCTTTAGGTTTTGCTCTAGCAGTGAATACTTGGCTGAACTAAGGGAGGCATGCAAGGGTTGAGGAAGCCACTGCAGAAAAGGGAGAAGCAGCAGTGCCTGCAAGTGGGGAGGCAGCTATGGCTGTGCGAGATGGAGGGCAGTTCCAACTCACTTCCAGATGCCTTCAGTCTTCCCTCAGCAGGTTCTAGAGGAAACTTGGGCAGTGAGATGCAGAGGATGAGGTACACAAATGGCATCACCCCAGTCCTCTCCTCTGGTGGTTTCTGAAGGCAGGATGGCTTTTCCCAGCATCTGCTGAAAGCTGCTGCCTTTACAACTTAGCCTTCTCCTGGCTGCTGGTGCACCACCCTGTGCAGCTCTTGCATGAAGATACCAGCAGATCTGCCCCTCAGGAACAGACACCATCAATGAAGCCAATGCTAGTTAGACAGCAGCTGCCTATTCATATTTTTTCTCACCATGATTTTTGTGTTCTTTCTTCATAGCCATTACCTTCTCCTCTGGAAGTGTCAGTTGCAGTCTATTTTCCTGTTTGTAATACTTTGGGAAAATTCACAGTAAGGTCTTCTGTCCCAGCCCTAGCTCCTAATTTCTCCTTTTCACCCATCACCTCCAGGTGCACACCCTTGGTGGCCCTGCTCCTGGGACTTGCAGGCACCCCTTATGAACTCACAAAGAAAAGATAAAAAGAAGGGAAAAAAGAAGAAGTAGCTCATAAATAAATAGAGCTGCATCACCTATCATCTGACAGCCCTGCAACTGCCTTCCCTGGCTTCTGACCAAGCTGCAAATTATTTTTGCTTGTTTGCCCCTGGGGCAAGGCTGCACAGAGAGCCAGTAAGGACACCCTGGGGACTGAAACTAGTGGATACACTAATCCCTCATGCCAGATCAGAGCAATGACTCAGTGGGAAGGGTGCTGCTGCTCGGTGGGTTACCAGCAGTGGTATAAACAACCCCCTGATCAGGCAGGAGGTTTCCTAGGGGAAGCCATTCTCTGAAATCCCCAAATTTAGGAAACTTGGCTATATAATCTGTGATAGTGGGAGATTACAGGAGAAAAATAAAATAAATAAAATAATAATTAAAAA
>JANIJG010003560.1:0-12514 GCA_024611175.1 Megaceryle torquata
AAGAAAAAGACAACAAACAAAAAAACTTTTTTTTGTTTTGTGGTTTTTGTTGGGGTTTTTGTTTTTGGGGGGGGGGGGGGGGGGGGGGGGTAATCCATCAGTACCAACAGAGTGATAGCTGCCCTTATAGCTCAAGGTCTTCTGAGAGGGTGCCCCTCGTCAGTCTAATGTTTTCTTCTGGTACAAAGGAAATTGAGATGAATCTTAGGCCACTTTCTGTGGATGCATATAGCTGAGCAGCAGCAAGGTAATGAGACTCAGCTTTCTGGGCAGGTTCAAACATAGCTTAAGTTTTGAAGCCAATTGTGTAACACTTCTTTAGTGATTCATTTGACTATGATCAGGCTATGAAATAGATGTGAACAAATTTCCTCAATGTGAAGCAAAATGCATGAGGGTACCTTACTCTTAGATTTCTTAAAGAAATGAGTCATAGCCAAAGCGTGTGTTTCCCTGCCCTTTCACTGAAACTTTTAGGGTCTCTGCAGCTTTTTCTAGACATGGAAGTGCAGCAGGAGTCTCAAAAGCTCTGACAAACTTCATTAAAAAAACTTGGAGAGAGGGGAGGGCCCCCAGATGCTGAGGGAAGGGTGGGAACTCAGGTACTGCCTATTCAGGTTGGTGCCTCCTTGGAAACCCTGCAGAGGTTTCTTATGGGGCTAACTGGAGTGCAGTGGGGTGCAGAGTGACCCCAGTGTCTCTTCCCTCTTGCCAGCCATGGTGTTGTGAGAACAAGCAAGGGGAGTTGGGGAGATGGCACAAGTCTCAAGAAAGCAAAGCTTTTTTGCTTCTGCTGCTCTGGAATAACTTCAGTTTCTCTCAGTGCCTCACAAAATGACTATTTTTTTTATTATTATTATTATTAATATTTTTAGCTGCACACATTTCAGTGTAGTTTATGGATGGCAAGGGTCAGGGTTTTGAGTGTCTGCCCTTAATTCTTTTGTACTCATCATAACTTGCAGTAGAAGCTTCTGTGTTTGCTGATACAGACAGATGCAACAGTTGACCTTTAGCATAAATATCCCTTATTTTATTAGCAATAATAAAGGCATCAAATCTTTCACTGGAATTTTTTTTTTTGACTTATCAGAAAACTGAACTCTTGCTACCCCAGAAATTTGAGCCTAGGGAGTTCAGTGGTTAGTATATGACTACTCTAGGGGAACAAAAGGTACCTTTCCAATTAAAGTTAATAGAGGGATAACTTCAGACACACAAAAGGAAAAAAAGACACCTATAAGTCATGGTGAGTTCAAAAGGAAAGAATTAAGGTAGACACACAAAGCATCATGGGAAGTGCTATTCAAGCTACCATGTCAAAAAGGCTGATTAACAGCAGTTCCAAGTCTACCTGATCACCAGGGAGTCTTACTGATAAAAATTATTTCCCCTCCAGAGAGAAGAATCTCCCTGAACTGAACAAATGTGTCACTTTTGAATAAGGATTCATGAAAAGGCAGAAAAGGAGAAGAAAAAAGAATAAAGGTACGCATTCACCAAAAGATCTGAAATTTGTAACTTGTGACTGTTTATCAGGCTTTAAGTTCTGAATGAAACCGCAAGTCATACGGCAGTGAGTGGGATTCAGATCATTAACTTTGCATTGCTTTTTTTGTTTAAAAGTGGCTGTTTGCAGATAAAATTCTCTGGCATTGGTTGTAATTGCAGTCAGGAAAATGTAATGGCTTTGTTTGATGTGTTGCTTAGCCCTTCCAGGCTGTGAGGCTTTTCAGCACAGTCCTTTAAAGATACTGATTAAATTCTGGAGCAACTGTGTGAAATTTGGTGGTCTATGTTGTGTATAGAAGTTGGACTAGATGAGTGTAATGGTAAGTTCTAGTCATAAAATCAAATTATTTTGGGTCACTAATGAATTTGGATTGTATTTCTCCCCCCTATTTATTTCCATAGTTGTTTTTTTTTTTTTTCTGTCTTCTACAGTTCAAAGTGTTAAAACAAAAAGCATGAAAGAAAATACTATTGGAATGTCTTTTTTTGTGAGCACAACTGCCAGCATTTCTTTTATGTGGCCTTAGTCCGTTGTTTGACCTTTTATAATTCTCATGTCTATTTACATGATATTTTAGAGGAGTTTCTTTGAATCTTTGAATGGGTCAGTTGTCTTCATACCCATGGCTTGTTTCTCCATTTGTGGTGATGGGGAACAGGTTAGAGAGCAGGATTGCCACAGGTGGGGGGCAGTTCAATATGGAAACACAGGCACTTGAGAGATGTTGTGCTGAGCAGTATTTTGAAGAACTTTATGTTTCAGCTGGCTTCTCTGGGCTGCTGCAGTAGATGTGGTTTAGGTTTGTCTAATGCTTTGATATTAACTAATTAAATTTAGGAAAACCTTTGCAGTGCATGTAGTAGTCTTTGTTGGACGGCAGCAGGGAATTTGACATACAGCAGGGTTGAAACAAAGAGGAGCAGTGAGTTCTTTGGCTGCAGCTGGACAGCAGAAGATGAGCAAGTCCAGGCTGTGCTATGGGGGCAAAGTGGGATGAAGTTTTGAATTTTGGCCAAGTTGTAAGGAGCTTTGCTTAACACTGGAGAGAAATTCATGCTCTTTGCCTACAGAACGGAGGTAGAAGGGGACTACAGGTAGCAAACTAAGTGTTCAATATTCTGTCTCTCAAGGGGAAATTAAGATATTGTATGTTCTAGATAAAATGTTGTCTTCTGAGAAATTGAGAATTTTCCTTCCATTTGGCTCAGCATTTTCAAAACCAGTGGGTATTGAATTTCACATGATTTATGTTTCATGAAACACAAATACTATAACTCTGTGTTTTAGTTTATTTTTTTCCTAGATAACTTATGTTCTCATAGTTGTTTTTTACTTGAAGTTTTTAATGTTATATGCTGTTATTACTAGAATTTAAATGTTAGAGTGGGCTTCTGTTAGCTCATTTCCTGACTCTCTTGTCCTTAACACCTTGAGGAGCTGTTGAGTATAAACTTTTTTCATTCAGTCTTTCAGCATCTTTTTATTCATGACACTGTAAAAATGCAGAAAAGTATGCAAAGATGAGTGTAAATGTAGTACAAATTTCTCCCAAAAAGTGTGTGTATGTATAGAAATAGGTGCACCTGTATAAAAGATTAAATAACATTTACATTTATAAATTACACTTCATATTCTATGGAATATTTCATTAAACCTAGGAAAAATTATACGTAGAACCAAAATTCATAAATAAGCATCTTAAAACAGATGCATATTGCACACAATTATCTGAAATATGTATTAATTGCATCTATATGTGCACTTGTTGTCCCATCCAAATCAGCAAGTTTAACATTTTAGTGACAGAAAAGGAAAATTGATTTTCTTTATTTGACTGTGGAAGGCTAACACTTGATGCACACAAATTCTTTTCCAGGTATCAAGTTCATAATCACTAGGCAAATTATCAAAAAGGGGAATACAAGCAATGTTGTTTGTCTGCTGTTTCTTTTTGTTTCCACTTTTGGTATTAATATTGCTTTGACAGGGAATTAGTTGTTCTTTGGGGACACAAGAGATCCATCCTTTTGCAGCCACTGCAACTCATTCACTGTAGCAAGCTCTACCATGGTAAGAGCTTGGATGCATGTCTGAGCTCTCTGGTATTCAGCTGAAAGGCTGGAGCCCCATAGCAGTCACGGGAGTCCTGGGTTATTTGTCTGCTAATTATTTGAGAAATCATTGCATGCTTCTACTGCCATTGGCTTTCATGTAAAAGTCTTTCTGTTATTGTTCTAGTAAACAGTATTAAAAAAGGAGCTTGTTTTGGGAATTATGCCCAAAAGAAAATGACAAGCATATTTAGTAAATCTGAGCTTTTTTGGTAGGTAAGCTGACAGCATGCTCTGAGTATAACTGACTGGTGGTCGATTTAACATCAGTAATTTCAGCACACTGTAATATGTTTGACACCCATTTTATAAGGCACTGTATAGTGAGAGTAGTTTCTGCTGAATGAAGAATTTCTTTGTTACAAGAGGAAGAGGTCAGGAGAAGGTAGGTTGGCTGGGAAGTGGGGGGGGGGGAAAAAAAAGCTATTGGTGGATGTGAGAGGAAATTATACCACTATTTGTATGTTACTGATTTTCTCCCCCTCTCCTCATGAAAATTTCTGTTCCCAAAAGTTTCTCAATTCAAGAGTTTTTTTCTTTTTGTGAATCCAGATTTTTCTTCAATTTCTTAACAAATTTAATTTCTGTCTTTCTCTCTTGGACCTTAAAATTGAAGATGTTGTTTAACCTTCTATGTGTTGCTTTAACAACATGAATCTACCCCATCTTTGATAAGGAGGTCGGCCCCCCCCAGTCCTTTCTGGATTCACTTGTCTTCTCCCAACACATTTAATTACAAATGTGTCTTTGCTAGAAATAGTAATTGGTTTTTTTTGTCATACCTTTCTTTCAGATTCTTGTATTTTATCAGTATTTAGATCAAACTCTCCCTTATTTAAAAATCCACATTTATTTACTCCTCTCTGCTTTCCTTTGCCTATTTACTTCACTCTTTTCATGCTGCCTGTTAGGGAGTAACCTTCTCGAACAAGGAAGCCATTCTGTCCTTTGTCCCGTGGAAGCCTGCCTTGTTACATTCATCTCCACCATGCTGCCTTGGGGGAAATGACTCTCAGTTTCCTATTAAAGCAGTGGTGTAATTATGCTGGTTGTAGTCTTTGTCTTCCCCCAACTTGGATTTGCTAACCTTGCTTTCTTATGGATTGAAAAGTACCTAGGATGGGTTGTATCTTGTGCACAGAATAAGTATTATTTTAAAAAACTATTTGTTAATTATGTTCTGGGCAGTTCACGCTGGGGAGCTCATTCTGCCTTATTCTTTAATCAAGGACACCAAGCTGGGACTTTATCAGCAGTATAAAGGGAGTGTGGCATAGCGCACAGAAAGAGTTGGATGATGTTGAGGGCTAGAAATGGGATAAAATTTATGAGTGCAGAAGATAACATTATACATTTGGGGAGGGTCTTATTGAAATGTGCTGCTCTAAGCTGGGAGGTCATCAGCTGGAAATAGCCAAGAAACACATGGGAGTTACTCAGTTACAAGCTGACAATAAGCTGCAAAGATACGGAAGAGATGAATACAATCCTAGGATGTCTCAGAAAAGCTAATTCCAGGTAGGGAAGTATCACTGGCTGCATACGAGAGTCATTAATGAAACCTTGTTTAAGATACCACATATGGTCTTGGTTAACAGTGTTGAAGAAAGATGACGTGAAACTGAAACTTGCATAGACAAGGCTATAGGGATGATCAGGGGAATGGAGAATTTGTTTTATAAACAGAGGTTAGAAAAGGTTGGCTTGTTTAACTTAGCAAGGCAAAACCTGAGAGAGCATGCAAGTTTTTGTTTTTAAATACATCATAGCAGAAAATATCTTTTTAAGCTGAAGGGTGATGATGGCAGAGGAACAGAGGGGTATAGACTGGCTATGAATACATTTTGGTTGGGGTTAAGAAGCAAGCTCCTTCCTAACAATTAAAGAATCCAGTCTTTGAACAGACACTCCATGGGAGCTGTTGGGGTGCCAAATATAACAGAAATGAAGATGAAGCTCAGTAAATTTATAAAAATTTATCTGTAACAAGGCTGCTCCTGAGAGCCAGGTGGTCATCCTAGGCCTATGGCTGTTAGGAAATACAGAGTTCTCTCTCTCTTTATTTTTTTTAATCATTATTATTATTATTTTATTTATTTTGTAACTGTAGTTATTTTATAACTATTTGCAGTTGAGTCATTGTTTGAAATAAACAGGCCATTTACAGATTGCAGGATTTATTTGTAACTGTGGTTACCTTCCAGAAGTAAACAAAGTTTGCATCCTTATCTTGATGTGGGGCTGGGAGGAGATGCTTTTTAATCACATTGACTTAGCTCAGGTAACTGAGCTTGACTGAAATTCTTGCTTTTCTGAAGCTGAGCCCTAAATGTTGAAATGTTTCTACGGAAACAACCTTTGTAAGTTAATGAAGGCAGTTGGACTGATTTGGTTAAATAAAGCAGTTATATGTTCCTGACACACATTTTCAGCCCTTTGAATATCAGCCACCATCTGATAGGAGCTAAATAATAACTACTGAAAAAATTTACATTGGACAACAAACTGTATTTAAAAACACAACTTCTAATGATTTATAGATTAATCTAAAGCAAACTGAGGATTTATCTATATAAGGCTCTAGCTTGTCTTTTAAATTAAGGATTAATAGCGTTGACTTCACTGTTGGACAAATCTCTTGTCAGTGAAAGGAGACTGGGATGCAAGACCATTTCCAGTTACTTGTATCAGAGAATGTAATGAAAGGAGAAAATAATAAGAGTAATAAAAATATTCTTCTCCCATGTGCTTTAAAAGGACGAGTTTGGCATTTGCTGGGATGCCAGTGTGCTCAAGTGTTGACTGCTGTTCCTTAAAGCCTTATAAAGAAACAAAACTAACAAAAGACACTACAGACAATATTGCAGCAACAAGTGTTTCTTGGATGTCAAACACCCTCCAGCCCACAGTGCTTTGATCTTGGGAACAAACCATAAAGAACAAATAGAGTAATATTTCTTACATGCTAACATTTAACAGTGAGGTTGATGAACTTCTGGAAAACTAGCTTAATGGGCATGCCTTTTCCATTTGTTAAAATGTTTTGACAAGGGCATACTTCATTTAAAGAGGCTCTTTTCTATTCCTTCCCTTTTTGGTCTCTGAAAAAATAAAAGAGGAACCAACATAGAACTTCACAGCACAGATCACCTCACCTTCCACAGGAGCCAAGTGGAAAAAATATCACTTAATTGCTTTTTTTTTTTCCCCCTTTTCTTCTTGAGGAGGTAGGGGAGGTGGGAGAGCAGGAGGAAATAAAAGAAAAGAGTGTGTAGACAGTATAACTGGTTATTGTGAGTTTTGGCTCACCCTTTTCATTGAAAGCCTCTGTTTCCATTAAACTTGCCAAAGAAAATGTATGAAATATATTAGTACACACTGTACACATTAGGGATGGGAGCCATGACTTAGAGACTATCAAAAGCCCTCTCATGCTCTCTTTGTAACCAGACGTGAGCGTATCCACGGGTTCTACCATGCCAGGTTAGTATTTCACATCCACAAAACAGGTGCTGCTTCTAAATTTTTTTATCTCTGTCCTTTCACATTTCCCTGGTGACTGAAATTGCCAAAGCAGAGCAGGTTCCCTCCTGTGTTGCTAGTCCAACTCCCACAGCAGGGTGTTGTACTCCCCAACCCCCTGCTCTTTCAGGACTCCCTTTTCTAAATTTAGTCTGTTTGGTAGGCATATAAACTGTTGGTATGTTGAAGCTCGGGCTCTAATCATAGATTCTTCTCAGGTTCATTTTGACAGTGTGTGTCAATCTTCCTAGACACTATTTTTTTTTTTTTCAGTGATAGCTTAACATACTAGAGTAAGAAATTCTTGGGAGTCTTGTCTTCCTGGAGTCATGAGTTTGAATTCTGACTATATTTAACTCAAGCCCTTCACTGTGAGGAGATGCTGATTTATAGGTGATTTCAGGTTGAAAACCTTAGAGTGCCCAGCGTTCGTCTGCTCTGTCTGAATGGACAATAATGGTCTCTGGGCATAGAAGCTGTGATTTGTTCCACCAGTCTCACTCTTTGCACTCTTCCCACTGTTTGCAGTGTAACGCCTGTGTTTCAGTAGCGCTGTGAGAGACCCTTGTCTGTGTGGATACACTGTACCTGTTGCTTAAAAGACTTCATCCTCTCCCTTTTACATAGGCAAATTAATCCACCAGTTTCTGCTCCTCAGGGTTTTCCTTTCCAGAGAAGGCAGTGATGACCAGAACCATTACTGAGACACAAATGTATCCTTTGCCTTTTCCAGGGCAGAAAACCACCCCCACCCTGGCAGAAATACTTGATGGATCCTGGCATTTGATTTCAAGTCCTTATTCAGCTCTGCCCCGCAACCTGCTAAAAATGAAATTCAGGATGCCTAGTAGCTGTTTCTCAGATTCTGTCCTTACCATCTGCAGAAGTAGTGTTTATACTACCCAGCTTCAGGCATCTGACATGGGCTGTGAGCTGCTTTGTCTCCTGGATCTATTTGTGCAGCTGGGCAGGATTGCCATCAGCAGCTGGGTATTGTACGTACGTGTGAGCTGGTGACTCATTCAGATTCGTGAGCAGAACTGCTCTCTGGAGCAAAATGAGCCATTCTGCAAAGATTTTCTGCTTACCCACTATAAGCTAGCAAGCTCATTCTTCCCAGTGTGCCACACCTTTTCACATTTATTATAAAACTTGGTTGCGAGTGGTTGCATGTTTGCAGTTGCATGTTCTGTTGCGAGTATTTCGACACTTCTGCCATGTTCTGCCTAGGGGAAGTTGTTAACTGTGGTAGGAAAAATGATAGTTCTGCTAGAGGGAAACCTTTCCAAATGATTATGTTTTCTGTCTTCTGATACTGCTTTCTGTCACATAAACCTCTTAGTCTCAATTTCTCATGCAAACAGAGTACAGAAATCACTGGTTAGGAAAGAAGTACTAAAAATATCAGCAGTTAATTTCCTTTGACTTGATGTAGATTTGGGGCAAGTAAAGTGGAATTGTGCACAAAATGATGAATTTCCTGATTATTTTTTTCTTAATTTTATAAAAAGATAGAAAGCTTGCAAAGTTACTGCAGATGTTAAAAACCTGCCACCTTAGGCTGAAGGACCAAATCTCTACCAGAAAGTCCATTTTTCCTGAAGATTTACCCTGTGCCTTCTTTCCAGTAGGATGTCTTTTATGGCTTCTTTAAGATTTTCCAGTGTGGTTCTTTAATGAAAGCGTGGTAAACCTTGTGAAACTTTACTTCAGTCATGCTCATATGAGGGAGATACAGCCTTACCCGTGCTGTTAGGTACAGAAGGAGTATGCACAGTAAATGAGCAAGAGGCACAGATGGCATGTGAAAGATTTCCAGGAAATACCTGCAATTTACCATGATGTCTTGCTGTAACTCTGGATGTATTGGAGCTCCACCTGCCTAGGAAACTGTGTGCTGATGCCTTTACCTTCACTTCTCATGAAGAACTCAGAAAGCCAAGAGAACAAGTCTCCAGCAGATGCAGATCTGTACAGTTACAGTGGATTGCCCCTGTGTTAATAATCTGTTTATTTACTAATGATAGAATTGACAACTTCCATAAACTTTGTAACAAAAACTACTTCACACTTAAATGTGTCAAACCAGTACGAACAGCACACACCAGAGTGTGCTGTTGAATATTTTGGTGGGGACCTCTCAATTGCCTCGGCTCATGACTATTTAGATAATACAGGAGGTACATCACTGAGGCAGCACAAGGTGTCCTGCTGAACTGCTACTACTCTGTGATAGTGCAGAGCAGCCTTGGACACTTCCAACAGAAAGCAACTTGCCCTGTATAAAACTGCACTCAGACTGAAATTTATCCTTTGATCAAAATGTTCCTTTTGTGAAAACCTCTGGGTAGGTGAAACGGGGGAGGAAATTCACAGAACATTAGGGGTTGGAAGGGACCTAGAAAGGTCATCTAGTCGTCCCTCCCTGGCTCGAGCAGGATCATTGAGATCAGGACGCACAGGAACGTGTCCAGGCAGATTTTGAATGTCTCCAGAGAAGAAGACTCCACAGCCTCTCTGGGCAGCCTCTTCCAGTGCTCTGTAACCCTCACCGTCAAAAAGTTTTCCCTTATGTTTACCTGAAACCTCCTATGCTCCAGCTTGTACCCATTATCCCTTTGTCCTGTCACTGAGAAGAGCCTGGCTCCATCCTTCTGACACTTGACCTTTACATATTTATAGACATTAATGAGGTCCCCCCTCAGTCTCCTTTTCTCCAGGCTACAGAGACCCAGCTCTCTCAGGCTTTTCTCATAAGGGAGATGCTTCACTCCCTTAATCATCTTATTGGCTCTGTGCTGGACTCTCTCCAGTAGGTCCCTGTCTTTCTTTGACTGGGGTGCCCAGAATTGAATACAATGCTCCGGCTGGGGCCTCACCAGTGCAGAGTAGAGGGGGAGGAGAACCTCTCTTGACCTGCTGGCCATGCTCTTCTTAATGCATCCCAGGATGCCATTGGTCTTCTTGGCTATGAGGGCACATTGTTGGCTCATGGTCATCCTCTTGTCCACCAGAACCCCTAGATCTTTTTCCTCAGAGCTGCTCTCCAACAGATCAGCCTCCAACCTGTACTGATACGTGGGGCGGTTCTTCCCCAGATGCAGCATTTTACACTTGACCTTGTTGAACTTCATTAAGTTTCTCCCTGCCCAGCTCTCCAGCCTGTCCAGGTCATGCTGGATGGCAGCACAGCCTTCTGGCATGTCAGCCACTCCTCCCGGTTTGTATCCTCAGCAAACTTGCTGAGGGTACACTCTGTCCCTTTGTCAAGGTCATTGATGAATATATTGAACAGCACTGGGCCCAGGAATGACCCCTGGGGGCACCATTAGTCACAGAGCTCCAACTAGACTCTGCTTCACTGACCGCAGCTCTGCGGGCTCTGTCCTTCAGCTAATTTCCAATCTATCTCGCTACACAACCATCCCAGCTGCACTTAAGCCTGGCTCTGAAGATGTCATGGGAGACAGTATTGAAATATTTACTGAAAAAATCCAATTTTTTAGGAAAAATTGCCCCCACAGCTGTGGCAGAGGACTGTTGTTTGAGGATAGTTGGTACTGCTGCATCATTTGTTGGCCAACAGGCCCTGGTCTGCTGTGGCCACCACCCATGCCCAGCAGGAGGACTGGTTGCTGAGCTGCATGGCAGCACCTCCCAGTGTACCACCTGCAATAACAGACTCCCTGCCTTTTGCGTGGTGGTTCCTATGTGGCAATTTTAGTGTGAATCCATTGGCTCTTTCACGTGGTCTGGGCTGAATGCTCCCTTAGTGCCCCTTTTGTATCTCCTTGGGTGATGACGCTCTCTATCTGCCCACAACTGTCAGCAGTCTCTTTCCTTCACATTTTCTCAGAGGGGCAGGTCAGCAGTGTGCAAGGTGCTTGGAGCTCTGCACAGAAGGCTCAGTTACAGATCTGTTGACTCCTTTCCTGGCAAAAGGCTTCCAGACTCCTCTGTGGAGGACCTGCGGGTAACGGCTTTTGGCTTTGCAGAGGGTTTTTGATTAGGAACATTGCTGCTTGGGTGTCTTCTTCAAAACACAAGAATTTATTTTAAATGCAGTTTTAACATTTGATGTTGTAGCCTTGTAATGCTTGTTTTGGGGACAGTCTCTTTTCTGTGTTAATGGGTTATTTTTGATTTTTGTTCTTCAATTGCTAAGATATTCTGAATGCAGACGTCAAGTGGGTGTTTACTGGTTGGCCTGTATCTATTTAAACTGTGTACATGTTACTGAAGACCAATCTTTTCTCCAGTGAGCAAGGTTAGTTATGCATCAAAGTAACAGTGGTAAATAGTTCAGTGACATGTGGAATTGTGTTCATCCTTGGTAGAAGTTCTCCAGAATTTTGCATACTCACTCACTGGGAGTATATGACTGTCTTTCATTTAACATGGATGAGCAGCAGCTAAACTGATCAGAAAGAATATCCCAGGTTTTGGGATCTGCTGCCTTTGCCTTATCCTTCCAGAGGGAGGGTGAATCTCGATCTTCCTTTCATGAGTAGGATTGAGGTCTTACCTGGTTGTGGTAGGCATCAAGTGAGATAAAGGTAATTGCTTTTCTTCGATGTTTTTTCACTCTCTTCAGAGACTGTAGTGCCCCTTAAACTTCAGCATCACTGGAATGCAAATTTCTCTGCAGTACAGAACTGTATGTGTTTTCTTCTTTATACACATGGTATTTGGTAATGCTTCCATTTACTAAGGTGTCCTTTTGAGTGCATGAATCTAGGGTATCTTTAGGTCAGAGATAAGGAAGAAGTTCTTCACTCTGAGGGTGGTGAGACACTGGGACAGGTTGCCCAGGGAAATTGTGGATGCTCCATCACTGCATGTGTTCAAGGCCAGGTTGGATGGGGCTTTGAGCAACCTGGTCTAGTGGGAAGTACCCCTGCCCATGGCAGAGGGGGTTGGAACTAGGTGATATTTGAGGTTCCTTCCAACCGAAACCATTCTATGAAAAGATATCTTTTCAGCCTGGTGTTCACAATTGAGATTCAGATTTCTGAAAGAACTCCTCAATTTTGTAGCCTCATTCAGGACTGGAAATGTTAAACCAGATGCAAAGTCATGCAAAACCTTAAGCTCATGTGGTATTTTTAGAGGGTTCTGGATGTGCAGTTTACTAGACCAGGAAGAGCCATCTTTTGAGTGGTAGGCTGTAGCTTGTCAAGTTGAGCTGCTTGGTTGGTAGCCCTATTAATTTTTCCAGAGTGTTAGGATCATTAATATTCTTACTGAACTGCCTATCCCTGTATCATCCCACTATCAGTATAGGCTGGGGAAGGAGGTGATAGAGAGCAGCCCTGCAGAAAAGGACTTGGGGGTGCTGGTAGACAAGAAGCTGGACATGAGCAGCCAG